>CM055817.1:1740727-1871408 GCA_029582265.1 Zoroaster sp. YZ-2022 | reverse complement strand
TTCATTGCCGCCGACTGAAAAATCTAGTCACAGTTTTCATCATCGAATTCGTCTAAAATATTATGTTATTTTAGTCTAACGTTATAGTGTACCGGTATTTTTTCATGTATGATTTGTGGTAAACTTAAAACCTCAAAAAACATTTCTACTTTTAACGGCGTATATACAAATCTATTATGTTGGAAGCTTATCGCTGAATCTCTGTAATGCAACTGTTCGTTTTAAATCCAGTTCACTGGCCTATTGTATAGTGTAGTCCATGCCCCAAGGTACTTGTCTGTTTTTGTTTGTTCATATATGTATGTTTAATTAGTTTTTGTAAGCAACATGTGCATTGAGTCCCGTTATTTTGTCCTAATGGTATGCTCTCTTTTATTTCTTTTTCTATAGGCTCAATGCACGTGCATGCTTTATAGGGACCATTGTCTACAAGCTTTGCTTATCCCTCTGCAGTATCACATTTACTTTATTCACATCATTATATATATTTCATTTACATGTAACTTTCTGTGATTAACTTTCTTTGGTTTAATACTGTGGAAATAAATCAACCTGAAACCTGAAACCTGGAACCTGAATTACGCCGTATATTTATTGTTAACGATGTCCAAAGCCCAACATGGCGGCGTACACAGTACATACATGTAGATCGGACATGTCTGATCTGAACAATCAATTTAATTTTGCCCCACACCGACGTGTGTATAGCACTGTATGCTCAGGCGACTCGGGCGGGATTCGAACCCACGACCTCCTGCTTACTATAGTGTAGACGTTTTAACCTCTCGACCACCGAGCTTGCCGATGACAATTGGCCGGCTAGAATCCTATATAGCAGCGGGTTCCGCGATATATATAGGTTGGTGAAATTCTTGCGTTGGGAGATAAACAATCGATTTAATTTTGAACGAGTGTCTATACAGGTACAGTATGATGAAACTTGATTCATTTTTTTTTTAAACTTAAAACCAGTTGCGTATGCTGGAGGCACGTACCTCCGCCCTAGATGTCCCCTCCCCCCCCCCCCATTTCAAATAAGTGTCAACCAATCTGAAAATCGAGACTACAAGTATATTATATGTAATAACTTACAAGGTCTCCAAATTAAGGAAATCCACGAAGCATGACGAGTCGATACTTCTGATTGCATTGTTTGAAATGTTTCTGCAAAACAAGAAGATATCCACATTAATGTTTCTAAACCTACAAAGTGAAAGCACAACAAAGCACTCAACAATGCAATGAAATGTTTAGTTAACTTTATCATTATAGGTTGGAAAAAATTATTGCGTCAGGTGATAAACAATTGATTTAATTTTGCCCTACACCGACGTGTATAACACTGTATACTCAGTGATTTCCCAGTGTCTGTATAATTAAATACAAATAATGCTCGAAATTATTTAAATAATTTTACTAAAACGGTATAGCACGTGAGAAAACACATTTTAAGGAAACTTTACACCAAGTAAACTGTGATAATTTAAATTTTTCGATGGCATTCAGAACGTTGGCTAATTTAGTCCATAATAAAACACAAGCTTTACAACTGATTCTAGAGTAATCCAGCAATGGCCAACGAAAGATATAAGAAATTTCATGATTGTAAAATTATTCGAGTGGACACAACAAATTAATACCAAATTATACAAGCAGACTTAAACCGCGAAAAAGTATCTGGTTTCTCGTCTCCGCGCATCGTCATTTTTATTTATTTTTTATTTTTATGCTGTGTTTTAAATAATTTTAAACTTTTTTTCACATAGGGGTGTGAACGTGTGCCCGATTTGTGAGGCTTCCAATGGTATGGTTCCAATAACTGCGTATACATGTATAACGTATTTCCCTGGTAGTGGTTGGCAATAAATAAATAAATAATTAAAAATATATAATAAATAATAAAAAAATCGCGGCACCGATTTTGAAGCCGACCTATGACCAAAAACCTAATTGCCTAGAAAAAATATTTATATCGTTTCGGTTTGCGGTAACACCATGTGTTTGTCTCAACTATCGTGAAGCTGAGGTACAGGTTCTGAAAATAACCTTAATATCACACAATTCGTATCTCAACTGTCGCTAAGTGAGAATGGTTCAAGGGAGAACCAATGTCGGGCAAATTGTTTTCTCCACTGTCGCTAAGGAGAACCATATTTCTCATTGAATCATATTTCTCACTTAGCGATAATTAAAGAACCATAGAACCATAGAACCATATTTCTTACTTTAGATAGTATTATCTAAACTTTAGCATTAGTGGTTTCTGATAACATAACAGGAATCAGAAAACCGCAGTTAAACACTGTGATTACATAACTTTGTTATATTAATAATATTCACTGCTGCTCTGCCTTTTATCTTTTCCGCGGATGACACTATTTTTTTGGTATCTTATCATCCCGATGTAGCTTCCTTAGTCAATATCCTCAATACAGACCCCCATAGTTTCTTCCTGTTCCAAGCAAACAAACTCCCTTTTGTTCTTAAATAAAACCACATACATGGTATTCAGCAGGTTTCTGACTTAATGTGTAAATGAAACTATTAAGATTATTACTACTGCTATCAGTAAGATTCATTCATATACAATAATTGCTGGATATCATCACTGACAAAAACATTTCTTGATCCAACCATGTAGGTCCAACCATTTCCCTTCTATCTCAAAGGTAATTAGCCGCAACACAGATGTCCTGTTCACGCTTCTGTCCTTTCCATCCACTTCAATATCGTTTGGGCACTTCCAATAAACTTCACTCTCTTAATCTGTCCTGAAAAGAGCAATTCATACTTGTACAATACACCCTGCACCATTGTTACACACACGTTATGACCTCCTCCCTTCGTGTTCCAACCTTACCATTGTGACGTCACTCCAGAGACCACGTGAGATAGCGCTCACCTGCCAGCAAACTGTCAGTATGCGATCTACAGCCAGCTAGATCGCATACATGCAATAACAGCGTACCTTTAATAAGTTCATACTGAAGTATTTTTTTTGCTAGTCAATTATTGCAGAGTCTTACTGACAGCATCCTAGATTTTGACAATTATTATATCAGACTTATCATCACACCCAACGCCATATCGGCAACAGAGCCCGTAGATTATATAGCTCCATAGTTATTTCTCCTACTCCAAAATGTGAGGTTCAAATTCCATTGAAAAAACTAGGGGAGAAGGCAAGGCCAAAAACCAAGCCAAAAATGTCTACATATAGGCCGCCGACAACAGTACAAAGTACATCTCAGGGCGTATAGTAGTTTGTTTGGCCAGCTCCACCCAACTATGACAGGATCTTAGCAGTAGTCTAGCCCAAGCAATGCAAGCAGGTTTGCTAAATTGACCACCGCATTCATGAGTGTGAACAAAACAAAAACAGAAGTGGAATTTAAACATGGCGCTTCTACAAGCACAAAGTTTGGTCCAAAGGCCAAAAAGCTGAAATAAACCACTGTTTTGCCAGGATTGAATCTGGCATTGAAGCAGAAGTCTTTCCGCGAGTACAATACAATGTATTACAAAGAAAAAACAACTGATAACAAACAACGCGGCAAATCTTCAATGCTTAGAAACACGATACATTTGCAGTCGGCAAACCCAGAGCTCTAGGTTTGCCGACTGGGTATGTGTTCTAGTATATTTAATGCTTCATTTGCCGACTGAGGCTCTAAATGCCGACTGAAAACAATTATTGGGGGTGTCACAACACCCCCCCCCCCTCGCTACGGCCCTGTTCCTGAGCAAAAGAATTTGATAAACTATTGAAATTACAACCCATGAGCCCGGAGATTTCTTATCGAAAATATTTTTACGACCAAAGAAATATGGATCGTATAGAATGATAATGATATTAAAGCCATCACTTTAAAAAGGAAACCTTGCAGTCTGCAATACATGGAGTGTCGTGGCCGAGCGGTCTAGCTTACTGGACTCAAGTTCTGGTGTTAGTAGCAGAATGTGGGTTCGAATCCCGACCGTGACACTTGTGTCCTTGAGCAAGACACTTAACCATAACTGCTTCTCTCCACCCAGGGGTTAAATGGGTACCTGTGAGGGCAGAGTTGGTTGATTAGCCCTATATGCGCTGTAATGGCAGCAATTGAGCTGTATACTCCCCAGAGAGCTGAGATGGTTTCAGGAATGATTTATGAGCCTTATGAGCAGGGGTAATGATATAATGCGCCTTGAGCACCACTTAGTTGGTGGATACGTGCGCTATATAAGTCCACTTATTATTATTATTATTATTATTATTATTATTATTATTATTATTATTATTATTATTATTATTATTATTATTATTATTTATGCTATGACCCAAGCAGGGTTCATGATCAAAAATCGGTTTTCGTTCCCACGCAAACGATAAACTTTCTGGGATTTGTGCCTATATAGTTCACAAAAGATGTAAGTTAAATTTGACTTCACAAAAAGCTATACAATTAATGACATTTTGTCAATCCTTGATAGAGAAGAAGCTCAAGAAGTGGCATGATAGTATTAAGCTTTCCAGGCAGAATATTTAGTCAGTTATTTTACCGGTATGTCCAAAAAAGACAAAATACGGGCATTGCAAGAAAATGACAGTAAATATTATATTCGAATGAGTTTGTCACAAGAGGCATTAAGCGACATCACATGGTGTATTGAACACATCGAATTCAAGCCACTAGATATGTTCATATATTTAACCTCCTCCTGCAACGTCGTCCCATTGTTCCTTCGCTCCATTATTTTGCACTAATGGAGCGACATTGTTCATTCAAAGATATGGGGATTGTTGCGTAATTAACAGGATTAGTACGAGTCATATTCATTGTTAAAGAATATGGCGTTCCTCCGCTCTATAGGGGACTTACGTAATTAACAGATTAGTATAACTCATTTCATTGTTAAAGAATAACAAGGCGTTCCTCCGCTATATAGGTGTATATATAAACGGCATCTAATTCAGACGATTCACTTGTTAGTGGATGAAGTGGTCGCGGAAACATGTATAACGTAAGCGATAGCGATTTTATTTTAACCCACAATACGTTTAAGGAGTCACCAGTGAATATAACACTGACAATGCCATATCCGACCTGCTAGGTGAACCAATGCCAACATTTGAAAAACTTCTATCTAGTGGAGTGTCGTGGCCGAGCGGTCTAGCTTACCGGACTCAAGTTCTGGTGTTAGCAGCAGAATGTGGGTTCGAATCCCGGCCGTGACACTTGTGTCCTTGAGCAAGACACTTAACCATAATTGCTTCTCTCCACCCAGGGGTTAAATGGGTACCTGTGAGGGCAGAGTTGGTTGATTAGCCCTATATGCGTTGTAATGGCAGCAATTGAGCTGTATACTCCCCAGGGAGCTGAGATGGTTTCAGGAATGATTTATGAGCCTTATGAGCAGAGGTAATGATATAATGCGCCTTGAGCACCACTTAGTTGGTGGATACGTGCGCTATATACGTCCACACATTATTATTATTATTATTGGTAATTTATCAGCCAGTAATTACAGGATGATGAGTTAATACTCATAATAGCAGCTTCCTTTGCGCTGGACGAGAAAGAAAAGGTTAATATAAAATCGGACCATTTCGAATCGCGAAAAAGAGACGACCAAATGGCTGCAACTAGTGAGTACAAGAAGGTAAGAGTATACACCTTAGTTTTTCTGCAAAACGTATTTAAGAATTGATGGTAACAAATATATAAACTAGTTTTGTTCATTTTTGTTAAAGCTTTTTTTTTTTACACGTCTTGGTATTAACTATGCATGTTTTTACCAAGCACTTTCCAATCGGCGTTAGAACATTTTACATTGTTTAAAATTGTTTAACATTCTTTTACAGGCTAGCAGATAGCACCATGAAGAAAATCAAGTGGGCTGTAGGACTATTTCGTATGTGGCAAGACCAGCGCAATGACAAGGCAGTGAATAGCCCATCGCTGAACATTAGTCCAATACATGTCAGTCCGGAGGATATGACCAAGGATGAGCTAAACTATTCAACTGCGCGCTTCATCTGCGAGGTGAAAAAAACAAAACGGAGATAAATATCCTGGAAATACGCTACACGAGCTCGTCATATGCCTGCAACTGTATTTCGACACCATGAATAAGCCCTACAAGTTCCTCCAACAGCAAGAATTCTTGCAAATCAAGAATACCTTGGACGGACTGATGAACGATCGTGCCAGTGCAAGCAGAGGTAATAACTGTACAAGAAGAGGCAATGTGGGATAAAGGAGTACTCGGCAGCGGTAATCCGACACAATTGCATATAACACCTTGATTTATCTCCTCGGCCTGAAAATAAAAACGATCCATCCCGTTATATTGTAAAAAAAACTGTATAAGTTACTGGACACAGATCAGACGCGGTACGGGGTTATAAACCAGCAACAAACTGAAACGTGATGTTAATTGTGTTGGTGCAGGGTATGCCGTCCGAGGATCTGGACAAAAGACAAATTAAGACATCGACTTCATCCATAAGTCAGTAAGACACGAGGGTCAGCAAAGAAACATAACACTGACTCTTAATTTGAACGTATAGGGCAAGAACACATGCTGTTAGTAAGTTAACAATTTATAAGAATCTAAAGCAATTGCGAAAAAACAATTTTGTTTAGAAACAAAGATTTCATAGGTAATGTCCGAAAACAGGTCAACTTTAGTGTCTATATTTATTCAAAATAAATCGAAAACATTGTATTTTGCGATAACGAAAATTCACATGATGGCATTACTTTGGCTTCTTTACTATAACAACTAGCTGTTATCATTTATTTTTTTTATTTTTAGACAAAGAGAACCCCGTAATTTGTCTCAAAGAAATATAGCTAAGAAAATTGAAAACCAATAAAAAAAAATACGAAAGGAAACAATTCGAAAAGTCTCGTATCAGATTACACATCACCAAGCGAGAAGATGGAGAAAAACCAAGTAGATATTTCCTTAACACGGACAAACAAAGGGTCAATGAGAATGTCTTAACACATATAAAAGACAATAATGGTAAATTTCACGACGAACCAATTTCTATGTGTTGGTGTTATTTTTAAGGAGCTTTATTCAACTGAAACGACTGACAGTGATCAAATGCAAATTACTCTAGAGGCTATAAATGAAGTAAATTTCGGGCACTGAATCAAATTAATAAGGGTAAATCTCCAGGATTAGATGGGTTAACAGTAGAGTTTTATGAAACTTTTTGGCATCTAATAAAACATGATTTCATGGAGGTAATTCAAACCTGCACAAATATTGATGCACTTCCTGATTCGATGAATACAATTCAAAGTCACCAGAGGAATAAGACAATGCTGCACACAATCTTTTATAGAGAATTAATTTCTCTTTTTAAAGTGGCAGACTGAAAATTTAATGATGATTTAATGTTTGTTAATGAAACCCACAGATTACCTTCATGGAAAAAATAACATAACATGAGATCTCCGGAAAGAAATGGATAGCAACATTCTTAAACCACAAGGTATAAACCGTCTAAAAGTTATCTTTGATGGTCAAATTATATCGTATAGTGGTTCTAGCCAACGTGTGCAACATATTGTGGCGGGTTTCCCGGCTCAACCTAAGTTCGATAGGGTCAAGTCAGACACCATTTGTGGTGACAACAATTCCCGCAAACTAAGATTCTTCCACAGACGATACCACTCGGAGCGATCTCTGGGCCAGGGGTATGAGTCCGTTTTGATGGAAATCTACCACTGATTGTTAAGTCTATGCCAGCATACAGTTAATCAGAAAAACAAGGCACTTGAAAACAGAATTATCGGTACAACAATATGATTTATTCAAATTGTAATCAGCAACATTACTGTGAATTGGGTTGGGATTGGTTTATTTATTTACGCATGGGTCCTCTTCCTTTCTAATTTCAATGTATAATTGACAGGTAAGGTTGCAATGAAAAGCACGTAGCTTGCATCAGCATTACACCACCACGTCAGCAATGCAAACTAGCATCAGCACTACACAACAGCGTCAGCAATGCACACTACACGGCAGCAATGCACACTACACGGCAGCGTCAGCAATGCACACTACACGGCAGCGTCAGCAATGCACACTAAAGCGTCAGCAATGCACACTACACGGCAGCGTCAGCAATGCACACTACACAACAGCGTCAGCAATGCACACTGCACAACAGCGTCAGCAATGCACACTACACAACAGCGTCAGCAATGCACACTACACGGCAGCGTCAGCAATGCACACTACACAACAGCGTCAGCAATGCACACTACACGGCAGCGTCAGCAATGCACACTACACGGCAGCGTCAGCAATGCACACTACACAACAGCGTCAGCAATGCACACTGCACAACAGCGTCAGCAATGCACACTACACGGCAGCGTCAGCTATGTACAGCTTCCAAAGCTTTGCCCTAGCACGCATCAGCCCACGTCCACATGCGTGCCATCGCACAGCTACGCGCATGCCCAATCAGCGCGCGCAACGTAAAGTTGCCAACAAACTAAAATATTAGATTGATATAGTCTTTCACTTTCCGTTACAGTAGTCTCCTGGTTGTATATACAGGGCGACTCAATAAAAAGGTAATCCACAAATAATGGGTTAATATGACCAGGTTATGAGGTTTATGATTATAAACATGATTGCATCATGAGGTAGGAGCTATTAGCTTTCCATTGATACCATCCTTACATTCATGCGATCACACATCACTGAGCACCATTGTCTTGAACATGGAACATCAAATTCCAAAATGTGCAGGTTGGTGAATAATGGGCCCAATGGGCAAACATCCAGAGGAATTGGGCTCATATCCAAACAGAGACAAGATACGTAGGTTACAGGACACACATTTAAATGATTGAAAGAAAACATATCTTATTCATGATAATGATTTTATTTGATAAGATCATTAACCCTTTAAGCACCAACACCTTCCACATGTCCACCTCCTCTCTCCACACAAAGTCCACAGCAACGATGCATGTCTTGCACAGCTCTTCTCACCATAGCTGGGTCATTGCGCAGAATGTTGACTTTTATTTGATCTTATCAAATAAAATCACTATCATGAATAAGATATGTTTTCTTTCAATCATTTAAATGTGTGTCCTGTAACCTACGTATCTTGTCTCTGTTTGGATATGAGCCCAATTCCTCTGGATGTTTGCCCATTGGGCCCATTATTCACCAACCTGCACATTTTGGAATTTGATGTTCCATGTTCAAGACAATGGTGCTCAGTGATGTGTGATCGCATGAATGCAAGGATGGTATCAATGGAAAGCTAATAGCTCCTACCTCATGATGCAATCATGTTTATAATCATAAACCTCATAACCTGGTCATATTAACCCATTATTTGTGGATTACCTTTTTTTTGAGTCGCCCTGTATACTGAAAAGCAAAAGAAACGCAAGTCCGAGGACAGCAAACGAAACGCAAGTCCGAGGTCTTGTCAAGTTTTCAAATAGAGACAAACCATTTTGATTCTAATCACTCATTTAATGAAAAATGCTTTCAATTTGTGAGCTGAAAGTGACTGTTGAAATTGCATTGCAAGATTTTTACATTTACCACAGTCCGCCAAAAGGAGATACCCCCCTCAGTGAAAAGTCAGTCTTTTCAGTAGCGTGTATGTCCACCTTGGGCTTAATGCACACAGGCGGTGCAACGTCGCCTCATAGAGTTCACAAGAGTCTGGAAGAATGCCTGAGGCAAGTGGTTCCACTCAAACACCAATCTCTGTTCCAACTGTGCAACTGTAGTTGGCTCTCTCCCGGCAGCTATCCTACGCCCAATTTCGTCCCAGACATGTTCAATAGGAGCCATATCTGGGAAAAGTGACGGCCATGGAAGAACGTTGATGTTGTGAGTGAGACACGCCATCGACACCCTTGTTGTGTGAGGACGTGCATTGTCCTGTTGGAAGAACTGCAGTTCAGGATGTGCAGCAAACATTGGAACAACATGAGGACGAAGAACATCATCTCTATACACGACAGCAGTTTCACGTTGTCGGAAGACATGAAGCTGTGACCTGTGGTTGTAACCCCATCTGTTTGCCTGTATGACACAGCAATCCGCGTAACGTTCATTACGTCGACGCCAAACACGTAAACGCCCGTCAGCATGTGAAAGATGGAAGCGAGACTGAGCACGTCGCCAACGTTGATGTTGCCCGGCCCACTGTAAACGTCGTTGACGGTGTTGTCGTGTCAATATTGGCCCTATGGACGTTGACAGTGGAGTCCTCCATCCCGTAGTCGACGTCTAATGGTATCGGCGGATACTGGTCCTCTTGGTCCCTGAACTAAGGCTGCTGTTCTTGATGCTGCTTGAGTACGGTTATTAGCCCTCCTACACATTGAAGCCACTCCCAACCACTAAATTCTGTTCTTTAGCAACCTTCAGTACATACATGTACAAGCCTGCTGTCCTTTCCAAGTAATCTTACAAAATCAACTGTGTGCCACACCCAAGGCCACTGTAAATGTTTGAACATATTAGTATGGCGTATACAATGTATCGATGGGAGACCACCTTACCCTGCAATCTCAGTGGTGTGACAGTGCACAGAAGGGTAACCATAGAAGGCCACTGGCAACAGCTAATGGCTTGGAGTGGCCTGAATGGGTTGTTAAAAAAATTGCACTGATTGTAGGAGGGTTAGATGAGTGACCCGGATGAACCGATCTTGTGCAGGAGTTGTCACTCTTGGTCGACCGGAACGTGGACGATCAGCAACGACCCCTGTCAGCCGGTAACGTTGGGCAAGTCGTGTGATGGTGGTGAGATGACATCCAAGTTGTCTGGCTACATCAGTTGCAGAGATACCGCCTTGCAACATTCCAAGGGCCATTCCTCTTTGCACAGTCGAAAGTCTTGGCATCGTTTGCGTAAAGTGTTACACCTTCTAGAGCGAACAACGAATGTTTTTCTGACACAGTCCTTTATAAAGGATGCCTTCGAGTGACAATCCACGTGTTTCACCAACACCTGCCAATGCACGTGCACAATTCATGGTTTAACTTCACTGTGGTTGCGTTTGTGCGAATGTTTAGTATGGACGCCAAACTGTATGACATTACATCACCTGGACTCATTACATCATTTTACCATCATCTTTTCTAACATGCGAATGGTTACTATTCTGAAATTTCGTTTTTTCGGAACTTGCGTTTCTTTTGCTGTTCAGTATATGATTGGGGTCCCTCCCTATCTTCTTTTATGTAATTTGCCTTCATATTTTTATTCAATCTAGCTACTATTCTACCAGCATTAATATGTAATATTACCATGCTACCATTGAAGACATAAATGACAGTGTTAGAACTATATCAGAAATTACAGTCAAATCTGTTTATCTCAGTCTTGTGTATAAATCTTATATGCCCCCAGCAGCTGAGAAAGCTTGGGAAAATTATTTAATCTTGTGGAACAATATTTGGGTAAATGGAAGCTGTCACCTACTTGAACACGAAGATAGAGATTGGTGGTACAAACTAAAACATGGAATTCTGCCAACGAAAGACAAACTTCATAGGTTGGGGATTACTGACGATGACAATTGTCCCCTGTGTAAGACTGAAAAAGAAACAATTGAACACCTTTTTCTTACTTGTGAGAAAATTGTAGAATCCTGGATGTTTGTAGAACACATATTAAAGAAGTATACAAATGATAAAGAATTCTACTTTTTATAAGTGTTGGTGAATTAGAAATAAAAGAAGACGTAGGCTTATATCTCCCTCGGAGAATAAAACAAAAACAAAACAATACGATGATGCAGCAGCAGTAGCAGCGGCGGCGGCGGCGGCAGCGGCAGCAGCAGCCGCCTAACCTGTCAGCAGCTGGTCATTGTAAGTCTTCAATTACAAATCGACAAACTGCCGTTGGAAACAGGTTTTTGTCCCAGCCTCACTTAAGCAGTAAATTTGGTAAGTGGAATTCAATTTGTTGTTTAGGCTAATTTGTTGGGCGGTAACACAATTTCTGTTCCAAACTGTAAAATAATTTAGTTTTCGGCATTCCATTCATTGCTAATTTTCTTGTGGGGCACCCATACATTCAGGCACCTGGTTTGGACTGGCGGTTGTGCTGTTTTGGTTTTGTCCATTGCACTATCCCCACGTAATGATGGTAGATCCAATGGCAATAGTTTTGGTCGTACATTTACTCAGGGGCATTGTTTCTCAGGGTGTTTGTTTTGCTGCATTAAAGCACAAGACTGCCATTTAGCAACGCGCTAGTTTTCTCAAAGTTGTTACGCGTAATGCGCAATTTGGGTACATTGTCATGTGGTGGCTTTATTTTAGGCGGGCAGTTGCATGCATTTCAGCTCGTAGTTATATTGCTGGGCCATTTTAGCCCCTGTTAGAACATTAATTTGGTGCTAACCAGCCTAATGCTGCCTACAGCAGACAAAACCGTTTGTAAAAAAATGCTTTTGTGGGTAAGCCCCAACACCCTCCCCTTTAAAAAAAAGTAATACGTCATGTCATCATTTAAAGTACAAGCTACAAGTCTTATTATTTAAAGTGTTTGTTTGGGCATGGAGGTTTGGGTAAATGGTTTGCACCATGTCCTGTTGTGCTGCGGCAGTTTTTATTTTATTTCAAGTGTTATGTACCTGGTGTTCAATCATTAAGTTAGCAAATTTCTTTGAGTAACTTGTCAACATGCATTTGTAAAAAGAAGTTGTAATAGCGCTCTGATGTACCACAGGGCCTAATTCCGACCGCATGTGCCAAGGTGGGACTTCACAACTTACTTGACTAGTAATACTCATTGTATAAATACTCTACGTGTACTATTATTATGACCAAGTGTGCCAATTAATTGTTTTGGGCATGGTGTAAACCCAATAATGGTAGGGGCAGATGCGCCCCAAGTGCGTTTTTCATGTGACTGGATTTTTCGGCATCCGGCACAAGTTTTATGTTTTGGCAATAAAAACAGTTTCAAGACTGTGGCGTTCTATCACAAAGTTTTGTTTGCTTGTTTCATTTGAATCTGTGTATAATAATCTGAATAGCACAACATGAATTATATTGACATATTTCACTTCTCAGTTTTATTTATCCATGGTTTATTATTTATTTTCCTTAAAAGATTGTATTTAATAAAAACATAAGCGATGATGATGTATTTATGTAATTGTATATAATAGTACAGCCACATTACAAACTTTAAAATTGGACAAAGTCTGAATAAAATATTTAATTCATCGATCGGCTAACATCTGCAGTATAAAGCTGGTAAATAAATGAACCTCAAGGACTGTAACAGTTTGACAAGGTGTTTGAAGAACACATCGCATTTCTTAACCGCTAATGGACTGAGTTGTCCATGTTGACGGTTGCGACTTCGATATTATCTCCCTACGGTTAACGGTCGACTACACTGTTCCTTAAGTTAGACAATACTTATCCTTTAAATTACTCGGTTGACCAATCAGATGTACTTTAACACATTGGAATTATTTTGGTATACAGTATTGGGTTAACCGTGTCATTTTACACTGGCATATTGAAGCGCCCTCTGTAGTATTCAGTTGATCTATGTTCTTGCTCTATGCTTTGATTCACAATAAATGACCTTATTTTAAAGTGAGGAAAATAACGAAAATTACTGTTGATGATCGAATATTTAATTTACACAAATTAAGTTCTGTTTCTTGGAAATTCGTCTGTTTTGGAAATATTTATATTCCGTGCGTATATGTATTTCCTTGAAGCGTTTATATTCCGTGATGGTCGCAACAGCAATGTTGAAGTATAGGCAACCACAGTGATCTAGCCGTGTTCAAAGCCGTAGTTTCTGTAATTGCCTACGAAAGACTGTACCAAGTAGAATTCACTACAGCGTTTTTATCAGTGTTCTCAGGTTTTCATAAAAGCCCAACGTTATAATCAAGGTGAAAACGACAACATCGAAGTTCATTTGTAACTTACGAATATAATCAATAATTCGATAACTATTAAGATTGTTTACCCAATGTCACTGATTGCGGTAGTAATAGCGAATGCAACGTAATGTATAAACTCTAGTGAGTAGATCACAACATTCATTATGAAACATCATGGTATTTATGTTAACTCTAAATCCATATTTGGTGAAACTCATTTAAAACTAAATGTAGTTGGTTCGTGCGTGATGCTTGAAACCTACGACAAGCTAAGCTGTTGTAGACCATCAAATGTTCCAAGTGCAGTTTTACTGATGGTGTTGTTGTCCAACCATCTAAGACTGGAAGATGATGTTGGATTAAACATATCATACTAAAGCGTATATACATTAGTACGCACTTCATTTATAGTTTGATGAAATTCTTTAAGTGTATCATAGAGAAAGAACATGGTCCTTTCTTTTTGAGTGCATTGATATTGAACAAGTTTCGGTAGCATACTGCCCTCTATTGACAAGTGTCGCGGTATTACAGTTGAATAAGAGTAGTAATGTGTCGCCATCAGACGTTAATTCAATTAGAATAATTTGTTGCTGGCTGCTGAATGAAATTAATGAGTTTTTCTGGACCATCAACTGTTCTGGGTTCAAACATATACTGATATACTGGGAAATAGATGTTTAAAATATCGCACTAAACCATTACACATTGGTTATATTCATCAATGTAGATCTTTTGAGAGAAATTAAAGTTACAAATGAAGTTCGATATACTACACTCATAATTAAAAACAAAAATTGTTGCTGGTTTATGCAATTTTCTATTATCCTTTTAACGACACGGCGTAATGCGCTACAATTTTCCCAGATTGTTTTTTTGCGCTTAGAAAAAATAAATAAATAAATAAAACAAAATTGACTGCCTCGATATTAAAAATGTTCAGTGGTGTACTGCCCGGATACACAGACAAGTGCGTACATATTTCGATCGGCAAAAATAAATTTCATCTGATTTTTAGCTTTTTAGTTTTATTTATTTATTTATTTATTTATTTATTTATTTATTTATTTATTTGCCGTCAGACATAACTGAATTAAGAGAAATTGCTCACTCGATGCTATGTGATTGAAATAAAACTTACAAAACGTTCAGGTTTTGTAGACCATCAAATGTTCCTGGTGCAAGTTCACTGATTGTGTTGTTATGCAGATTTCTGGGAAGGGAAGACAAAGTACAGTTAAACATTTAATTAAAGCCCGTTTATTTTGTTATTTTCACCAATTTTCTTAGACTTTCCGAAAGGCATACCGGTACTTGGTGAAATATTAGTGATCGGTCAAATACTGTGATTAAATTATTATGCCTGCAGTTCATTAATACTTGACTGCATTAAAATAAAATACAATACCTTCCATTGACATGTGTGACATATTGTGCCGAATAAAAATTATTTAAACAAAATATATACCAATTGCCATACTAAAGACAACTATGAGTATGATTACCTTTTTATAAATAACGCAATGTTAAGCTCATTACCTTGTGGTGTTAATGAGAAGAAAACTGTGAAAATACTAAAAAATAATAAATTGGCAAACATAAATTGGCAATTCCGTACTTCTTTTCAATTTGTTTCACCGTCAGATGTCAACTAAATTTTGTGAAAACGTTGCCATTGCAAAGAAAATTACTTTAGAGAAAGAAATAAATAAATTGGTAAACAACACTTGAGTGCATCGATATAAAAATGGTGAGTGACAATGTTCCCTCTATTGAGTGTTATACACATTGTGGGACAATATTTTAATTATTAGAAACAATTGTCCCACATATTCTTATCATACAATCTATTATATAAGCATGATGTGTGGTTAAATCCAGATGTATAACTGATCTATAAACATGTTTCTGATTGTATTGTGTCGTATATTGAAACAAATTGTACAAAATGTATACAACAATTTCGTTTGGTGAACATGATGTTTGTATGTTATTGAGTTCTTTTGGCTACATCAGTAATAATCTCTTCTTGGAAGAAGTGATGGCTCTGAGAAGAGCCAGTTGGTTTGTTCTCAACTTTTCGACTAGTCTGCTCTAGTCGTCATCATGAGACTGAAGAAAGTGAAGAGTGCAGTACAGCAAGATCTTCCAGCACAAGATAAAAACTACTGTCGCATATAATTCTGCGTTGCACGACCTATAAAAATTGTAGACTTGGGATTATTAACTTATGGTTTTGACCTGGGAAATTATAAGATGAGGGCTATCACTCTTGGGTAATTTCCCCGAGAATAGTAGCCATCTAGCGAAGTGCAGTACATGTAGTGTGAATTCGTGTGACAAATAACCTACACTTTTGCTGGTTGACTAGTTACCAATTTCTGTATTAAATAATGTAATTTATATTTTCCTTGTATTTTATCTTTTTGCAGACTTCCATTATTGTCTGGTAGTCTTTATTATTCAGGACTTTACAATTATAACCTTAATTTTTGGTATCCTTAAGACATGGGTTTGAGCCAATTCATGTAACCGAAGTAATACATACTTGTCGAAGGCAGTAGTATGTTAGATGGGGGTCCTAGGACAACTACTAAAAATGATTTTTAAAAATCATTTTTTAAAAAGGAATTCCCCATTTAGGGACTTTCCCTAAATGGGGCTGGTCGTGACGTCATCAATACTTTCATGACGTTACCGCCGGTGTTACCGCCGGTTTTTAAAAAAGAGAGTTAAAAAAGTGAAGAAAAAATTTAAAAATATTATCTAGTTTAATAATAAAGATGACAACAAAATATGAAAAAGTTCCTTGCGAATGGCTTTTAGTTGGTAAAACAGACAAGTGTTGTATTCCTAGTTCTAGGAACACGGTATATTGCGGTTTGCATAAGTGGAAGGTTAATAGTGGACAAAAGTATTCCTATTGCGTGTAAAAGATGTAAACAAGGGACAAAAGCAAAGGTAGGTTTGTGTACGAAATGCGTAAAGATATTAAGAAAAAATCCTTATTATCATTTAAAAGCTGTAGAAGGAAAAGCTAGGCGTTCGTTTAATAGAGTGATGAAAGAATTGTTAGAAAGAAAATTATAAATTATAATTATACGGAGGAGGTCTATCGAACGTTGTTACTCGCTCCGCTACTTGCGAAGCGGGTTTTTTATTACGCTGACGCGAAGCGTAATACGATTTATTTACGCTTACTTTAAACTCATAAGTTTTTCTATAAAAATTTTGTTTTCTGCATTTGCATCATCAGTTTTAACCTCTGTTTTAACTGGTAAAGTCGTTGGTACATTACGTATTTTTTCTTTCATTTTGTAATATTTATCTCGCTCTTCGCTTATGAGCACAAATTCTTCTTGACTGATGTTATTGTCTTCGATGGCTTTGCTAACGTGGTTTTCGATCGTGTTAAGTTTAGATAAAGCTATAATTCGTATTTCGTCATGTTTTTTAGCTTTTTTATACAATTTATTTTTCACGTATCTGAGAGCGAACGCTCCTCCACCCAACCCTAAAGCTAAACCTTCTAAAGCGTATCCCACGGGCGACGTCACGACTGTAGTGATACTAGCTATTCCGATGGCTCCTGCTCCCATACAGCCCAATTCAGCAATTGTTTCTACGATGTTACAAGCGTTGATGATTTTATTATATTTTTTATATACACCCTCTCGTTCGTTTATTTCGATTCGTAATTCTTTTTGAATGTCGTCGATTTTTTGCAATCGAAATGATTTAGCGCTAGCGTCAGCGCGCTCCGCGTCAGCGTCATTCATTAAAACCGTTAAATTTGGATAAAGTACGCTCGTTGATTCTAAATGTATGCTCATCTTTTTATTATAGAAAAAGATTTTAATTAAATGGAATCTTTTTAATGTTGATCTCGTAACATATTCCAGTGGTTAAAGAGCCAAACAAATTTAGATTTACATATAGTTTGATATTATTATCTCGAACGCAGCATAATATACATTCTAAATATCGTGGTTCACTCGTAAAATCAAAGTTACTATTTGTGGGAAAAATAATATTTTTACGTTCATTGGCATCAAATTGTTCACTTTTCACTAAAGAATAAGAATTATTTTCACCTATATTCATTTTAGCATAGAATGAATAAAATATTACGATATTTAATATATTAATTCTTATTGTATTTCGGTACCAGAATAAGTCAAAGTGGAAATCATGAAAAAAACTTCGTCCTTGTGAAATTTCACTTGGAACAAGGTGCCCAGTTTTTATAAATGGAACAGAACTTTTAGTCTCGTTATTGTTAACAACATTACTCGTTTTACGACCGGGTCCGTAAATGCTCGCCATATATTTATTATACCTCTAGATTTAATTTAACGGTAAACTTTTAATTTTAATATTGAAACAGATTTTTGAATTTAATGCGCCGAAAAAAGTCGCCTCTACAAAAACTTTTTCGACGCCACGCATTTTAAAACACATTTCGTACTTGAGATGCTGCGTTTCATTATCGACAAAATGAAATTTTTCATTTCGTTGTGGAGAAGGAATATGATAAACGTTGGGCGCGTAATCACGCGTTGCCGCGTGCGTAGCAAAACTATTAGTTTTTATAAATTGCGTAAAAATACTGCAGTATGTGGGTGAAATGTTAAACATGAAAAAGGGTTGTTTAAACGTAGCGTGCCATCCGAGTATAACGTTGAATTTTTCGATGAGAATAGTTATTTGTAAAATTTCATCTCTGTTTAAATATCCGTGATGTTCGTAAATTTCGCCGCTATTGCTCGCACTCACACTACCACTATCGCTAGACAAAACATAGCTCGTTCGTTCGCTCGTTTGTTCGCTCGTTCGACCGGGTCCGTAAATACTCGCCATATTTATACAATCTCTAGATTTAAAATAACGGGGAAACCGTGATTATTTATATCTCTACCTTTTGAATCTTTAATTTGAAAGCTCAACGCGTTAAAAGTACCGATTTTTTATTTTTTAAACGTTGGACTATTATATTCCATAAACATACTATTTCCAAACGATTGTCCTTGTAAGGGAAAAACGTTTAAGACGGTAGAAGGTTTACCATTAAAATAATTATCGGTTGTAGAAATCTGATCGCAATGAATGTATAAAATTTTAAAAAGTTGTACATCAATTTTTTTACTATATTCTCCTACGGTTAAACATTCACTGTGTAGTCCGAGTAAATTAGCTAACCCCGACGAAAATTTAATTGATTTATCGCCATCGTTTAACTTTAGCGCGTAAACACCCGTTGATTTATTGATCGTAAACGTTACCCAAGACTCGTTTTTTGAAATTATATCTATAATTTCATAAATGTTGTAAAGCCCCGGCTCGATAAATTTTACAACATTATCTAATCTCGCTGTACGATAGGTTATTCGTTCTTTTTTACGTACGTTGTAATATCCTACCCAAATGTTTGCGCTAAGTAATGATATCGTGAGAGTACCGTTACGATTATCGATAACGTCGTTTAATTGAATTTCTCCACCATTTCTTTCAATTTCTAATTCAACGGTATGATACATTTTATTATTAAAATTTATAAAAAGTTATAATAAATTACTTTTCCATTAGCTTTCGAGAGTAATTATACGTATCCATACGTGCAATCTGGAAATTTTAAGGCGCCTTTTTTTTTAACGCCGGCGATTTAACGAGTCTAAAAATTTACGTTGACAAAAAAGATTCGTTTAACGCGGCGTTCGTTAACATGTTTCAAAAGTATAAGTTACCTCACGTCGTCAGCAACGACGTTGTAAATGATTGGCGTAGTAGCCCGATGAAATTTTATCAAAATCAAATAAATTTTACGACGTATTGCGCTACGACGAGATGCGGCGTAGGTTACGATCATTTAAATCATTCAAATATGATGATTCGTAGTTTTTTTAGATTTCACGTATATTATCAAATTAGACGATTGCTCAAAGAACTTAGCTGTCCCACATCTTTTTCAAATTTTTTTGACGCGTTTGCTAACAATATAGACGTGAGCGCTTACAATAGACTATGTAGCGAATTTCATTTAGCGATTAAAGACGATTGGAAACAACGAATAGACCTAGCTTCAAACGGGCTGGGTACGGCTTATTATCTAAACATTTACGGCTATATTCCTGTGCCGGGCAACGACTACGACAATTCAAATTTACAACATCGGCGTGAGAAAAGGATGGATTTTGATAAAGAAAACGTCGATTTAAATTTAGTCAATAGCGATAACGATATCGGTGGTTCGTACGTTGTCGAATACATTTCTCAATCTAACAACGTTAAAATGGCGTGGACTAAATTTATATTATCTTTAGGGTTAGCTAAAGGTTTTACGGACGTCGGCACGCGACGAATTAACGATTCTATAAGAACTTATGTGTACGCGTTATTGGGAGCTCAAGCTCGAGTTAAAAGCTCGTTTTTTACGAGCGGTACCGGTTTAGACGCGCAACGCGAATTTATAAATATTGTAAATGCCGAAATTGATTCTCCGGTTGATTTACAATCTAGTATTCAACGATATCAAGACGTTTTACAATACGCTCGCAGTCAATTAAACTTTTGCATCGGAGAAAGTTTATACATGATGCCGAGCGATATGAATTTACGAATAGGCGATTACGCAGGATACAACAATAATATATTAATCGCAATGAGTAATTTTAAATTAGGTTCAAATTTAGATACAAATTCAACGTCCGTTGTTCCTCCTATTTTACCTTTAGAACAAATGCAACTACCACAAACTGCTAAACACGTACAATAATTAAATGATCCTGCACCCACGTTAGAAGATACGATAAAAGAAGACCACGTGTTAGAATCTACGGTAAAAGAAGATGGTCATCGAGAAGAAAAAAATTCTTTGATCGTTGGTTTTGCGATTTTAACCGGTGTAGGCGTTATGATTTACGAATTGTTATTTTAACATTTTCTGCGCGTAAGCTAAAACTAATACTCCAACTCCGCTTAGCGCTAACCATAAATGTTCTGCCGCGAACGTAACGGCGCTTGAAGCTATTTTAAATAACCAACTTACTATACTACCGATAATAGCCGGCAAAGCGGCTAAAGCTTTTGCACCTAGTTTAGATAATACATTAGCTAGATTTTTTAATGTTTTCTGTATCCACCCACTCGGTTTTGGGATTGGAGTGGGTAAAGCGGGTGTTATAGCTTCAGATGGAATTGGAGTGGGTAAAGCGGGTGTTATAGCTTCAGATGGGATTGGTTCGGGTTTTGGTGGAATGGGTTTAAGCGCGGGGGTGAGGAGTATGAGGGGCATAGGGGTGGGCGGTATAACTGAATTTACAACGTTAACGATCGATGTAACGATAAAAGCGATTGTCATACTAACGGCCGTTAATACACTAACGATCGTTACGCCTTGTTCTCTAAATAAAGTTCTAATTTTATCTCCCAACTTAAAGTCTCTCGTTAACATTTTTTGAAACGTTTCTTTAATTCTATCGATTTGACTACGAAGAACGAAATCATGCGCATCAATCTGCTCTACGAGAATTTGTTTCTCATCTACTAGTTTTTGCAATTTTTGATAATATTTTTTATAAATTTTTTATCAACCTCTCTTTCTTTAGCGTCGCTAATTATTTCTTTCATATCGTCGATTTTTTGGTTTAGTGTTTTTAATTTATTTAAAAGATATGATTGTTTTTTTTTATTTGAAGTCATGGTTTTTTCGAGCGCTAACGATTCCAACATCTTTAATTGTGTTTGAGCATCAACATTTACTTTTTGCGTGTCTATCAACTCTGTTTTGATAGATTCTCCCATTTGTGATGATTTTTCTATAACATTTTCGCTATATTGTAATAAATCATCTGTAGTTAAATCCAAGAACTTGAGTCTCTTTAACGAATAAAATCCACCTCCTCCTTTTTTAGTTAAACGTATTTCTCTTTCATCTTTTTCAAAATAGAGTATACCATCTATTAGTTTAAACTTGCTAAAGTCCATTTTAGCGTATTTATAACCTATACTCTCATAAAATTCACTGACTACTAATGCTCTAAGCACCCTTTCTTTATAAAAAGACAAACCCAAAAAAGACAAACTATCTAAATCATCATCCGTATAATTATCATCCGTATAGTCATCATTATAATCATCATCTACTATAGTTTTACTAAAACTAGCACTTTGAGATAAAGGTGGTGGTGGAGTATAAGACGGTTCTTCTTCAGCGTTAACATCATCCGTATAATCATCATAATCGCCATATTCCTCTTCGGGTTGATTAAAAGCTGGATCACGTCCTCCGTACGCCATTTATAATTACTTTTTATCTTTTTTCAATAGTTTATAACTCGCGTAGCCCACTAAACTCATTGATAGTACGATAATTGTTATTTTAACATTTTCTGCGCGTAAGCTAAAACTAATACTCCAACTCCGCTTAGCGCTAACCATAAATGCTCTGCCGCCCACGCGACGACGCTAGAAGCTGTTTTAAATAACCAACTTACTATACTGCCGATAATAGCCGGTAAAGCTGCTAAAGCTTTTGCACCTAGTTTAGATAATACATTCGCTAGATTTTTTAATGTTTTCTGTATCCACTCTTTTACGTTACTTGGTTTTGGAGTTGGTTCGGGTTTTGGTGGAGTTGGTTCGGGTTTTGGTGGAATGGGTGGTGCGGGTTTAGGCGGAGTTGGCTTTGGCATAACAGAACTTACAACATTACCGAACGCTTCAATGATAAAAGCGATGGTCATACTAAAAGCTGTTAATATACTGACGATCGTTACACCTTGTTCTCTAAATAAAGTTCTAATTCTTTCTCCCAACGTAACGTCTCTCGTTAACATTTTTTGAAACGTTTCTCTAATTCTATTGATTTGACTACGAATAATGTTTTCGTTATCACTCGCAGCTTCTAATCTCGCTCGTCTTTCATCTTGTTTTTCTCGTAGTTGTTTACGTAATTTTTCGGTTTCTTCTTCGTCTTCATCATATCTATCTCGAGCGTTTACGTATTCTTTTTCGAGATTAGATATTTCTTCATCAAGTTGGTCCAATTTAGCTAAATTAAGTTCAAGTTGGCCTCGATGCGTTTGTAAAGCTCTATCGAGCCCTATTATTTCACGCAATGAAAAGTTTGATTCTGTTTGAGTTTCTTGTTCTCTCGAAAGAACTATAACCGCCATTTCGATAGCTTCTTCTACTTTTTTAGATTTTTCTACAAGCAGCGGTGGAGTTGGTAATCTTCTACCGCTGCTTGTTTTCTTTTCTATCGGTTTTTCAGTTTCTTCTATAGCATTTACTATCGCTTTTTCACGTTCATCAAATTTATATAAATCTTTATCGGTTAATCCCGCCTTATTTTTTAAAGTAGATTCTGCGTAAAATCCACCACCCTTTTTAGATAACAGTATATTTTTATTACCTTTTTTAAAATATAGCGCATTTTTTCCTTCTTCATTTTTAGAATAATAGAAATCATTATAATCTATCGTGCTTGGTTTACCTTTTTTACGCGAATTATAAAAATCATCTACTATAGTTCTACTAAATATAGTTTTTTGTTCAAAAATAAGTGGTAACAACTTTGGTTCTTGTTCAATCGCACTATCACCAAAGTTGTTACCACTTATTTTATCATCCATATATTCATTTTCATCTTCGGGTCGATTAAAAGCTGGATCTGCCTCCATAAGTTCGTGTCCTCCGTACGCCATTTATAATTACTTTTTATCTTTTTTCAACAGTTTATAACTCGCGTAACCAATTACTTTTATCTTTTTGAACAATCTATAACTTAAGTAACAATTACTTGTTATCTTTCTTTAGCAATCTATAACTCGCGTAGCCCACTAAACTCATTCCTAGTATTATAAATACAATTTCTCGCGTTTTTTGATCTTCGCTCGGAACGTAAAAATCTTCTAGTCGCGGTTCGTTGCGTAAATTTAGCGGTAAATTTATTCGCGTACCACTTACATCATAATATTCATTCATCGCTTCATCGATGCTGTTAAACGTTCTTACCGCGCTCGATTCTTTTTGTATTTTTTCGTTTAAATAATCTAGATATTTTAATCGCTTTTTACTAAATTCGTCTCTAGCTTTAGAAAGTTGTTCTATCGCTAAATCGTGTCTTTTTTGTTCTTGTCGACCACCCCCGCTGAATAAAAAATTGCTACCGGTAAACGCCAACGCGTTAACTACCGCGCCTCCAACCATCATCGCTATAGATACCATTTTATTTTTAAAAAGATAAAAAAATTAATATGTTTGTTATTATAAATATGGCTAGTAATACGTACGGAGATGTGTTGGACCCATACAGAATATTACGAGAACCTAGAGGCGCAAAAGGTATGCGTCAAAAAGTTGTCATTACGAACAACCCGAGTACCATTACCGAAAATCAATTGTTGACGGTTCGTTTTCCAAACTTGGGAATGAACGACGTTATCGTCCCCAATACAACTCGATTGGCTTTCAACATAGAACTCGTTAGCTCGAACGATGAAAATAGAACGTTGGTGCAGAACATTGGCAGAACGATCGTAAAACATATAATTATTAAAATGGAAGGAAATGAAATATTTTCATTGGATGATGCGGATGTGTTCAATTGTTACAAGGACGAATGGTTGACCAAAGATCAACGCGAAAATTTAGTGTATCAAGGAATCGAAAATGAAAACGTGACTAAATTGCGAATAGACGCTAGCGATAAAGTTCCCGCGGGTGACGGAGGAAAAGATAAAGCTATCGCGGACGCTTATAAAAATAGATATTACATTCCGCTGGATTTTGAATTGTTGACCGATCATCAACCTTACTATCAGTCGGGCATCGGAGATCGATTGACTTACGAACTCGTGTTTAATAAATTCAGTAGCGTGATTAAAAGCACCGACGATGACGCTAAATATACTATAAGCGGAATCTCTTTAGAATTTGAGGTCGTTCATATGCCGGAACTCGCTCGAACGATTAAAAATCAATATGCCTCTCGGTTGAGCATATTGTTTGATCGCGTACTGAGACAAAGCGTAACTCCGTTAAACAAACGCGACACGATGTGGAATATAAATTTAAATACTCCCGCAAAAAGTATGAAAGGAATATTGTTTTTATTCAGAGAACCTTTAACGAAAGAAAGCAATACATTTTATAATCCAAAAATCGAAAAAGTTTCAATTACGATCGAAGGCGTTCCTAACCAACTCTACGCGCATGGAATGAAAAGGTATCAACATTGGGAAGAGATTTCAAAATATTTCGGAGATTCGAAACAACAACACGCTATACAAGTCGTACAAGCTCTAAATTTATCGAACGTTAAACAAGCTGATTATTTACTAAAACGATACGGTTTGTTTTTAGATTTAAGAACTAGTACCGACAATAAATTACACGGAAGCGGAAGACGAGTACAAAACTTGAGCGAAGGAATTACTATTCAAATTGAAAAAGAAGCGGAAGCCGCGGGCGAACTAAACATGTATACTTTTATTATCATGGACGCGCAACTAAATATAAGAAACGGGCGTTTTGAATCTGTCGATTATTAAAATTAGCGAGTATTATAAAAGAAAATGTACTATTTCATGTTGGCTATTATTAAAATATGCTTCCTAAATATCCACACTCCGCATTAATTTGCGGACAAACGGGATGCGGAAAAACTGAATTTATTTTAAATTTATTAGAAAAAGAATATTTTAAATATTTAAAAAATATCGTTATATTATGCCCCACCATCTTCTACAACGATACGTACAAAAATAGAAAATGGGTTCTAAACGACGATAACGTACACGTTAACGATTTAAACGACATCTCAATGAATAGGGCTATACAAATTTATAGCGACGCTTTCAAAACTGAGGAAACGTTGTTTATTATAGACGATTGCAGCGCTAATAAACAGTTGCATTATAAAAAATACGACGAGAACAATAAATGTATGATTACGCAATTGGCTTTTAGCGGAAGACACGTTAAACACAGCTGTTGGATTCTTTCGCAAAAATATAATAGCGTATTGAAAGATTTTAGAGAACAACTCAAATGGGTGTGTTTATTTTATTGTAAAGATAGAGACTCGTACGAGAATTGTTTGAGAGAAAATGATGTTGTACCTACGAAAGAGTTGAGAATGGAAATTCATGAAAAATTAAAACGAGTTAAACATCGCAAATTGATTTTAAAAACGGATCAGCCTACCGGTTATGAAATACGCGACTAATCCATTAAGAGCAATTACTCACAGGTTACTCAGCAATTACTCATAGGTTACTCAGCAATTACTCATAGGTTACTCAGCAATTACTCATAGGTTGAGAGCAATTGCTCACAGGTTACTCAGCAATTACTCATAGGTTGAGAGCAATTGCTCACAGGTTAAGAGTAATTACTCACAAGTTACTCAGCAATTGCTCACAGGTTACTCAGCAATTACCCCTAGGTTACTCAGCAATTACTCACAAGTTACTCAGCAATTGCTCACAGGTTACTCAGCAATTACTCATAGTGTTGTCTCTTATTTTAATAAATATTATAAATCTATTTATAAATATGAATGCTGAACGAGTAAAAGTTATACTTACGAATATATCTGCCGAACGAGTAAATGATTTTATATATAATTTAAACCAACTTATTAATACCACGACTCAAAGAGGAGAATTAGTACAAGTTTTAAACGATAATACTGAAAAAATAAAAGGTATATTTACGAGTATATCCGCTGAACGAGTAAAAGATCTAACGTTTAATCTTAACGAACTTTTAAACGTCGCTGGGTTATCTAAAATTAATTATTGGTTACTATATTTTTTTATAAATTTAACTGATTATTCTATAAATACGTATAATAAATGGAAGAAGTACATAAAATATTAACCGAAAATCCACAAATGTCACTCGCGGACGATAACAATACTAACGATGATACGTCGTTGAAACAAAAAATACGTCTTTTATCGGTTGTAGTGGGGGGAGATTCGAAAAAGTTTTTCGGAAAAGAACTAAGCGTTAGCGATATTGAAGCTTTGTCTATCGAAGAGCGAGCCGCACTACACGCGCAATACGAAACTAAATTAGGTCGCGATATTACTCAGTCTTTAGGTAGCGCCATTTTAACGCTATACGCTAAACTATTAGGAACAAGTTTAAACCGTATAGATTTGTGCGGTCATCCTTTTGAAATTGACAACGAAGGTAAATTAATTATAGATTTAGAAAAAGATCCGTTCATTTCTATCTTGATTAGTACAGTAGCGTGCGAAATATACTACAAGCACGGCGCGATGTTAGGACCACTCTCTTTAATTTTAATTACGGCAAAACATTTAAAAAGAAAAGAAGAATCTTGCGTAGATAATAAAAGCGATGGAAACGAACGAGCAGATTGCGCAACCGGAACCGACGCAAGTTGTGGAAAAGAAACCAGTTGTACCGTTGACCGTAACCCAACCAGCGACTAAAAAAGAAAAAACCCAAACAGAGTTGCGGCTGGAAAAAGACTAGCTGAAATTAACAAAAAGAAAAAACTACAACTCGCTAAACCCGCTAAAAGCGTTAAAACGTCTCGCGATAGTGAAGGTTATAAAGAAAACAACTCGACGAGCAATAAAACGAGTTATTACTATTATATAGCTATTGGTTTAGCTATTGGGGGTATCACTTATTTTTTGTTTAGACAGAGCGAAGCGGAACCAACGTCCGTTAAACTCGCTAGAGAACCACCGGCAACGATAGAACGTCGCGTTGTTTTTGAAATGGAATAACAGTTTTTTTTTTTTAAATAATTATATTTAACGACTATAAAACATGGACACGAAAACAATCGCAGATTCGGCTTATCACAGCGCCGTTATGACTCTTTTAGTCGTTTTATACAGCATGCTCGGTGAAAAAATATTTAAAATGAAACCGGCCGATTTAGGAAAATTAGATATAAAAGACGGGTTAAAACTCACCGCGACGATTGGATTATCCGGTGTGACTCAAATGTGGTTAGTTAAACAAGGAGTTTTACCAAACTCGCTCATGCCCAACGAATAAAAAACACGTATTATAGTCCAATTAATATTTATAAATAATAAATGTTATCTAACGTTTATTATAGTCAAATTAATATTTATAAATACTAAATGAACGCTGACAGAAAGTTATCTAACGTTTATTATAGTCCAATTGGATATTACAAAGGTCTAGATAATAAATTAATAAATTATCTAAAGAAACTAAAGTAAATGTAAAAACAGTTCGACGGTGGATAAAAAAGCAAGCGCTGTGGCAAATTTATTTGCCCTATCCTAAATATATTCCAAGACCAACTTCATCAAATAGTACGCTCGGAAAACCGAATGAGGTCCATCAAGCGGATTTACTGTTTCTTCCGCACGATATTATAAATAAAAAAACGTACAAATACGCGTTAACCGTCGTAGATGAAGCCAGTAGATTTAAAGAAGCGCAACCGTTAACCGATAAAACGGCTACGCAAGTTGGTAACGCGTTTGAGAAAATTTATAAACGCTCTTTATTGTCTTGGCCTAAAATTATAAAAGTTGATCCTGGAAAAGAATTCATGAGTAGCGTCAACGTATTGATGAGTAAACATAATGTTGTAATACAAAGAAGTGAGGCTGGTAATCACAGAGCGCAGGGTATGGTGGAGCGATTTAATAGAACTTTGAGTGAAAGATTATTTTCGCATCAATACGCGCAAGAGATAGCGACCGATACGAGAAACAGAGAATGGGTTAAAAGATTACCAGCGGTCGTAAAAGCGTTAAACAACGAGACGACGCGACTAATTAACTCGAAACCTAAAGACGCGATTAAATTAGATAACGTCGAGCAAAATCCGGCCTCACCAGCTGTTGTAAAGAATGAAAAAAGAATCCCAAACAACAGTTTAGTTCGATATTTATACGCACCCGGTGAAGCTGAAAAAGATACGAGACGCCGCGCGACCGACCCTATATGGAGTATTAAAATTTATAGAATATCTAAAACCATTAAAGGTGCGAATCAACCCATCTTGTATTACTTGGACGCGGGCCCCGCTCGTAGTTTTGTAAAAGAAGAATTACAAATTATTCCTAGAGATACAGAAAATCCGCCTATTGTTAAACGATCGTAATTGTAATTGTTTAACGTTGTAACGATCGTAATTGTAATTGTTTAACGTTGTAACGATCGTAATTGTAATTGTTTAACGTTGTAACGATCGTAATTGATCGTAATTATTGCGCGTTAAACGTTAAGACTGTAATGACCGTAAGCGTGAGTATCTATTCCGTTTTCTAAAATGTGCCTCTTTGTATCTAAAGGTGATAGCGATATTTTATTTACTCGAGTTGTATATAGTCGATGTTTTTCATGCCTGATAAAATTCATAGGGTGATGTAACGTATTTTTCAGAGATAAAACTTGTTTATAACGGTCGTGTTTAATATATTGTTCTAAAACTTGTTTTTTAACTCCTTTAGCTTTTCTAATCGTTTTTTCATTCGATGAAAGTATAGAATACATTTTTGGTCTTAAACAAACAACTTCAGAAATTAGTACTCCGGCATTCTCGTCTTTCATTTTACCGATAATCTTTTTGTTCGTTTCAGAAAATAGAAAATGATCTCGTTTATAATTACTAAAATCGTAATAAATCTTTGTCTTTTTTCGTATCTTTATATACGTCTTCTGTTTGAATATCGAGTAACAAACTATCCGTATCCGTGTATATCAACTCACACCTCTCGCCGTAGTTTTGTTTTAGTGAGTTGTAATAGAAATCGTACATTAAATGTTTAGATAATTCTAATACGCTCATTCCTACGTAAACCGGGCGGTTAAGAACGAGTTTTGTTTTATGCATGTGAATCGCTACTAGTTCGTTATCAAAAATCCTAGCCTCTGCAAAATTTGGTTTCGCGATGAGACTTTTAATTTGATTTTGTGCTTTTTCATCGTTTAAACGTTTCAAATTTACGTTAACGCGTTTTCGTACATTTTCCATAGTTTTTCCAAAAACTGAATTGTTCATGAGTTTGTAAAAATCTTTTTCAAAATCACTCGTCGCGATTTTTCTGAGTTCCGTGTTTTTATCTATATATGATTTCATCCAACACGATTCGTCAAATTCTAAAACTTTATGAATTTTAGTTAGCTTTAGTCCTAGTTGCAAATACAATTCTAAGTTACGATAATGAATCACGTAGTTGCGTTTATCGTATAAATTGGGAACTAATTTAAAAACGTTTGGAGCCGGTTTGCCATTTAAGAGTCCTTTTTGATAGTCGCTCATCCATTCTTTTGTTGTTATCAACGACTCTGGCGCGAGTGGAAACGCGTCGTGAGAATCGTGTAACTCTTTTGGATATTCTAAATCGACTTCTAAAATACATCCTTTGTTGTTTTTAAGACCCTCGCTCTCGAGTTTGTTAACTCGTTTTTCACTTAACCACTTAAAATTGCCAGTCGGTAAAGGTTGACTCATGGCGTACCCGTATAAATTATTAGCGTCCAAGTAAGTAATGAAACTCGATGGTTTTGACTCATCGTAATCCGATAAGTATTTATTGTTTGCTTTAGCGTATCGTCTACTCACCATGCACGTTCCTCCTCGCGTGCCTTTCTCGATAAATAAATGCATGTCAACGTCCGTGAACAATTCTAAAGTTTGTTTCGAATGTTTCAATAAAGCGTCCCAACTTAATCCTGGACTAGTATAATAATTAGCCGGATCTAAACCGTACTCTCGTATACAAGTAGCGCGAAAGTTTTCAAACACGTCTGCCAATAAGCAAGTATCGGTACGCACGTACAAATCGTGATAATCTCCTAGGTTTTTACAATCAAACGTGATGTAAACGTTTTTTGCATGCTCGTATTGTTCTTTGGTAATGTGTTGATCGTTTAAACTACTGTAAAAAGATTCTATATAAGGAAGCTGTTTTTCTTTGAAACGCTCAAAAGAGTCCATGTACTCGTAAGGATAAATACCCTTGCTTTTTAACAGATTAAATTTTTCAAAAGAGGGTTCAAGTTTAGTCGTAATCGGAAAAGAATCGTTTGATTTTACGTTTTTGTCTAGCGAAGCCAGTAAAAATTGAGCACTGTCTATAAATCGTAGTTGATTGATACTAAAAGAAATATACTTTTCGATATTGTTTGCGATACACGTTATATTTCCTTTCGTTTTACCCGCAGCTTGCATAATGAGATGAGAATCGTAGCCTCGCAAATTATGAAATACAACAGGAATAAAAGTTCTGTTTGGTTTTAAACTTAGTTTTAAATTACAATAATTATGCACCGCGCCTCTATACTTTCCGGTAATGTGGCAATGATCTCTTACTTTACTAAACTTTGCGTCGGTGAAACTAAAAAAATTCTTTTCGCATATCCAACACTCATTCGCGTTTTTAAAATCTTTCACATCTTCTTCAGTCATCGTAATCTTTACAGGATTTTTAAATATTTCGTTGATGTTTTCTTCTTCTTTTTCTAATTCATTTAAAAAGTGAATAGCCGCATCTTCTCCCCTGTACGTACAAGGGGTGTTAGTTTCACCGTCGCAACGAACAACGACGTACGAATAACCGCAAACAACGTGTTCTTGTAGTTTTTCAGTATTAGTATTATTTACACGCTCCGCGTTAGCGTCTACAACATTTTTAATAATACTTTCAAAGTCGGCGTATATTACGAAAGGAACTTTCATCTTTTTATGAAAATTTTTAAATTTAACCGTATCGTTTTTACCCTTTTCTGGTAAAACAATTCTCGTTGGTCTGTCATTTATTCCCTTACACATTTTTTTGTGATTTTCGAGATACGTTTTTGCTGAAAAACCCTGTAAACATCTCAAACAAAAATGTTTACGTTCTTTGTGATTCGTTTGATCATAAAGTAATTTGTTCACATCTTTTATATAGACGTAGTGAGATTTTTCTTCATCGTTAATCAATAATAAATTAATACGATCCAGCTCCGATGGTTGATCGCTGAGCTCGTAAACTAGAATCGTTTTTGATTCGCAACCAAAAACGTTTATCGCCATATTGTTTTGTTTTTCTACTTTTTTATTTGGCTGATTGGTGTAGGAGCATTGATATTATTAAAATTTAAACCGTCTTCAATCGGGTATTTACTCATTCTTTCTGGATGAATTTTCACAGGGAAAAGAGCGCTACGTAGTGACCATCGCAAACAATCGTCGTCGTTGTTTTTTACGTTGATGCACGCTTTTTTATTTTTAATGTAGTCGCATAGCTCGATATAAGAACCGCCTTTCAGAGGTTGATATTTCGCGATTGCGAGGCTCATATCAATAATTCTATCTATTTCCCATCCACTGCCCTTTTGAGTCCATTTTTCTAAAGCCTCTTGAATTTGTGAAATAACAGTATCGAGTATGTTTTCGATATCATCTAAATTCAATAAAACAATTTGCTTATTATTATGAAAATTTGGTTCTGCAAAATCGACCGCGCCGTCTAATTTTTCTTTACGTAATTTAACTCGTATAAATATCATAAACTTGAACGCTTTAAAATCTTTCAAGTCACTTTTCAACTTTGCAATAATCTTTGGTTTTACCGCTTGCCAAAATATATTTAAATCTTTTTCTTTGCTGTGATTCAGCGGAACGACCATTATTCGTTCGCGTAAATATCTGCCACCGCTAATAGGAGGTTTAAATCTCAACTCTGTTTCTCGGTTGTGAAACCTTTTAATAGCGGCGATGTAGTCTTTTTTTATCAACCGCGCTCTCACTCCCGCGCCGTGTAGTGGTAGCTCAATATTTTCAACCGCTATACGCTCTCTCAATTCGGCTAAATTTAATTTATATAATGGCTTTTGTTGTTGTCGTTTTATATACTTTTTCACCGCGTTGTAATAACTACGTTTATCTACTTTACCCTTTTGGTTTTGCACAAGAATTATTCGACCAATGTGTTCTCGCGCAAATTCTTTTAATTCTGGCAATGTGTATTTTGATAAATATTTCGTCGTCATCTTTATTATTAAACTAGATAATATTTTTAAATTTTTTCTTCACTTTTTTAACTCTCTTTTTTTAAAACCGGCGGTAACACCGGCGGTAACGTCATGAAAGTATTGATGACTTCACGACCAGCCCCATTTAGGGAAAGTCCCTAAATGGGGAATTCCTTTTTAAAAAATGATTTTTAAAAATCATTTTTAGTAGTTGTCCTAGGACCCCCATCTAACATACTACTAAGGCACAAACATTTAGGTGAATTAGTTTATTGCTTTAATAATGTTCACTCAGCTACATGTTTTACACCTTTTTATCTGATGTTCGGACGAGAAGTTCTCCTTCCAGTTGATCTACTTCTTGTAGGTCAACAAGAGGAAACTGTAGGCTGGGTAACCTTGCATCAAAAACTGTTACAACAATCATTTGAGCTTGCACAGGAAAATTAGCTGCAGAATCCCGTAAGGAAATTTTGATTGTAAGGCAAACCGTACACTTTTACCATTGGAGATAGAGTGTACGGAAAACACCAGTTTACAGGACAACCATCATTTTGATGGCCTCTTTAATTATAATCATCTCCGGGAATTCCGTACGTATTCAAGATCTTAAACATCGTGTGTCTGTAGATAGAGTCGGATGCCTTGTGGAATTCCGTAAGCATTCAAGATCTTAAACATCGTGTGTCTGTAGATAGAGTCGGATGCCTTGTGGAATTCCGTAAGCATTCAAGATCTTAAACATCGTGTGTCTGTAGATAGAGTCGGATGCCTTGTGGAATTCCGTAAGCATTCAAGATCTTAAACATCGTGTGTCTGTAGATAGAGTCGGATGCCTTGTGGAATTCCGTAAGCATTCAAGATCTTAAACATCGTGTGTCTGTAGATAGAGTCGGATGCCTTGTGGAATTCCGTAAGCATTCAAGATCTTAAACATCGTGTGTCTGTAGATAGAGTCGGATGCCTTGTGGAATTCCGTAAGCATTCAAGATCTTAAACATCGTGTGTCTGTAGATAGAGTCGAATGCCTTGTGGAATTCGATGAAAATGATGGCAGCTTCTTTCTGATGGTTCCACATTTCCTCATCATGTCTGAGAGCGAGGATTTGCGAAGAAGTTAACCTCGGAGTTGAGACGGGACGGAGGATCTTTTCCCAATCGGGACAATGCGAATTAGCAGGAGACGGTTATATATTTTTACGGCAGTTTGAGTGAGGCTGATTCCCTGGTAAATTGTCTGGAATGTTCACAGTGGCTAAGCTAAAGGGGAGAGCGGCAAGGGCGGCACCCCTCCCCCGGCTGGACTTTTGAAAAAAAATCGGAAATTTGTGCTTTTGGGAGAAAAAACATAATAAGCAAGGAGAAGAAAATAATATAATTATATTACTTTACCGAGAGAACTTAAATTCGCAAAGTTATAGCCAAATTCATTGGACTATTCCTACTAGTAAAACTGCCCGTTAATATTGCTTCGCAGGTAAGAGCTTCCCGGACCAGTGATGGCCAGGTATTTGTAAAACGCACCCCAAAAAGGAACTTCAGAAATTTCATAACTTCTTACAGAAGAGACGTTAATTCAGTAAAAACTGGTTCTTGCTTGAATGAAATTAATTACAAGAAGGTGAGTTTTTGAAGATCATCAAATGTTCTGTGTTCAAATAACTGATATATTGAAAAATTAAAGTAGAGTTTGAAATATCGCACTAACCATTATACGTTGGTAATATTCATCAATATAGACCTTTTGAGAGAAGTTACAAATTAACTTCGATATACTACAATCATAATTGAAAACAAAACAAATAATTGCCATATAGCCATCCAAGTATTACATGGTGGGACGAATTGCAAATTATTTGAAAACGAAAATACAATTGTTCCGCGTGGGGTGTTCGGGGTGCAAGCAAATCCCTTTTTGAAATGTATTTCTCGTATTTCTCACTTGTATTCCTCACCGCACAAAGGTTTACTTAACTTTTGAACTTAACGAAAACGAATCTGCCGATAAAAGTGAAAATTACACTATATTGTTAAAAATAAATTAGTGAAAAAATGCATACAACTATTTGGATCGACAAACAGGATTTCTTACTTTTGTTTTGAATTTTGCCTGGTTTTATGCATTTTTCTCTAATGTCCTTTTAGAGACACAGCGTTATGAGCTATAATTTTCACAGATTTCTCGAAAAAGAAAAATAATATTAATTAAAAACAAAACATATAAAACACTTGAATATTCAGTGGCAAATAAAGTAAGAAATAAAAATTGCCTTTAGAAGTAACTTATGTAAAGATAAATCGGTGGCTTGATGCTATGTGATTGAAATTCATGACATTACAACTTACAAGTCCCAGAGGTTTGGTAGACCATCAAATGCTCCGTTCGCAAGTTCACTGATTTTGTTGTTCTGCAGATATCTGTGGTAAGGGGGAAATGGTATGGTTAGACATTTAATTAATGTAATTTTCACCAATGATCTTATCATATTTCGTCCTTGTCTTTATCTTTTGAATGTTTTCATGCCTATATAATGGCACACAGCTTTAGTGTGTTTTTTCTTCTTTTTGATACCTCTTTTGAGCAATTTTGGAAGTGTTTTGCGACACCTACTGAGTGTATTACTGCATGTGAGTGGCCATTGCAACAACAACGCATTGTGTGTGGACGCAACGAACTGTTATATCTTCGCAGGTCATCGGCAGCCATTGCCCCACTCGGCAGTCGGCACGGACATTCCAGAAGAGTTACGGAAACGCAAACGCGGTAAAAAAAAAGGGTGGAATCTGGGCTCGTCTTCGGTGCCGCAGATTCAATCCACCACTGCCATCAACTGTATGAACTGTATGAACTTTTTGCCAACACAAAATACCTCAACGAATGTAGAGATTGCAGTTTGATGTGTTTTAGTAAACATGGATTAAAGACTCTAACACTAACATTGAAACAGATATTGATGACTTTATTTGCAAACGTATGGACAGGACCCCAAAGTCGGGGAAATCCTCAGGTGGGTATATTTGTATTTATGTCAATCAAAAATTGTGCAACAACATTAGTATTGCTCGCCAGACATTGAACTTATTACTGTGGATCTACGACCATAGTATCTCCCAAAAAAATTCCACAGATATTTGTTACTGTTATGTATATACATCCGAGAACAGACGTAAATAACACATCTACTATTGTTGCTCAATTTGTTCAAGACTCAGATGCTGTCAAACTCATTATGGGTGACTTTAACGAATGTGAATTGAAACCTGTTATGCCTCACTACCACAGTATGTGAACATTTCAACTAGAGACCACCGCACTCTTGATAAAAGTCCTGGGAATGTACCTGACGACTACAAGCCATATAGCAGAGCACCACTCGGCAAATCAGATCATGAAACTTAAGCAAAGTTGGGACGCCTACGCAAGGTGTTCGAGAGGCTGAGGAGTGCTGGCTACTTGGGGCATATCGGTGGCTACTTGGGGCATATCGTATCGAATAAGGGAATTGCAACAGACCCCGCTAAAGCCAAGGCCGTTGCGGAGTGGCCGATTTCAACAAGTGTGAAGGAGGTGAGAAGTTTTCTCGGTCTGGCTTCCTATTACCGCAGATTCATCCAGGGATTTGTAAGCATTGCCAGCCCGCTTCATGATTTGACGTCTTCATGATTTGTTTAGACTGACGCTTGTCAGGAGGCATTTTCAAGATTAAAGGAGGAAGCTCTGATCCTGGTTTATCCGTATCCTGGATACGGATGCAAGTTCAGATGGTATAGGGACAGTACTATCTCAGGTTCATAATGGTGCGGAGAAGGTAGTTGTGTGTGCAAGCCGGAAGCTGAACAAAGCCGAAAAGAATATTGTATTACTGGGCGAGAGCTGCTCGCTGTGGTCGCCTATCTCAAGTAACTATTTCCGGCAGTACCTTTATGGCCAGAAGGTAACCGTACGGACGGACCATTCATCTCTTCGATGGTTAATGAACTCGAAGAACCCAGAAGGACAACTCGCCCGGTTGGCTAGAGATTGTGACCGAATGTGACCTCAAAGCATGCAAATGCCGACAGCCTGTCGAGGGGGGCCTTGCAGACAATGGAATCACTATGATCGCCATGATAATGACGAAGTGGGGGAGGGAAATTAACCACGAACCATAAAGGCGAATCAGCAGCAAGAGATGCTATCTTGCAGTCTTTAACAAGTAACAGAGATCTCAAAGATGCTCAAATGGAAAATGCGACCATGAGATGGCTGGTGGTTGCCAAAAGCGAGGGGAAAGAGCGCCCTCCTTGGATGGATGTGGCTCATATGTCCTCAGCAAGGACTTCTGCAACAAGTAGAAAAGGGATGGCAGAGAACAGGCAATATTGTCGCAAACCACGACTAAGTGTAAACAATTAAGACATATAACCATTGTTACTAACGCTACTTTGAATATTTCCATACATTGTTTTGAATAAACATCTGACCAACCTTTTTTTAGTGTTTCAAATAAATACTCCTAGTCAACCGTATCAAAAGCCTTTTCATAATCTAAAAAAAGAATAACATCAATAACTCTAATAATGTTACCAAAGAATCTGCCTTTTATGTAACCAGACTGGTCTTCTTGGTTTGTCACCTATGACGCTATAGTGAGACGTAAAGCTAGAGCTTTTGATGCTATTTTGTCCACTAAATTTAGTAACCTTATCGGTCTCCAATTCTTAAAACTTGTTCGATCGCCCTTTTTTTTTATGAAATCGAGATATAAGTGCTCAGCGTTGATTGATAATTCGCCTTCTTTAAAGCTTATATCCATCAATTGAATAAATAGTTATTTTATATTTTTATAAGACTCTGTAAAGTTATGTGGTAAGACTGTCCGTTCCTGGACTTTTGTTGTACACTCACTGGCCATAAGTATTGCAACACACACCAAAGTTCAGTTTGGAGAACTGTGTTACAATAATTTATTTAATTTTATTTACACTACTTAAGACTTCTTGAAAGTGCATGTGTTTTGAAGTCAATGTTCTTTTTTACTGTTCTTGCTCGGAAATTATGTAATACACGATCGATGAAATCAGATTAAATGATCATCTCACTAGCTGTTACTGTAAAGTGCTCAGTTTTGAGCATGTTGCAATACTTTTGGCCAGTGAGTGTATTTTAACAATTCCAGCACATGTTTATATTCTTCTTCAGTAATCATTTCTTCACATACTTCCTTTTGTTCATCATTGAGAGTTAAATCAAATGGGTTTCATTTAAATGATTTTTAACTCTGCCAGCAGAGGGTGAATTAGAATAGTATAATGTGTAATAGAACATAGTGTCATAGAACGTCGAGCATGTCTTTAGGGTCTTTTTAGGAAAACACCATGAGCGTTGTTCAACCTGTTTTCTTGTTGCTCCTCTAAACATAGGAAATATCCCTCAATTTCCTTATCATAGATGGTTTCTAATGTATTGTGCAGTTTATCTACTTCTTCGAATTGGTTGCTACATTTTTTACTCAACATGCTTCATTTCCACTTTGTTTCTACTTGTTTCTGTTCTGAATAAAGAAGAATAACATTTGTGATTTTCATCATAAACATCTCCCAGTTTCATATTGAGAACACAATTGAGAACACAAATGAAATCGCCTCCAAGGATTATTTCAATAAACCAAAACCAAAACCACGCAACGCAACGCAACGCAACGCAAAGCAAAACAAAGCAAAACAAAGCAAAACAATACAAAATAAATCAATAAATAAGAATTGTCTTCAGACATAACTGAAGTAAAGAGAAATCGGTGGCTTGATAATATGTGACTGAAATTCATGACATTACGACTTACAATTTCCGGAGCTTTGATATACCAGCAAATGTTCTTGGTGCAAGTTTACTGATTATGTTGTTCTGCAGATATCTAGGATGAGAAAACAAAGTATGGTTAGACATTTAATTAAAGCCCATTTATTTTGTTTTTTCACAAATGTTCTTAGAATTTCCTAAAAGCACACCGATGATTGGTGGAATATTAGTGATTGGTAAAATGCTGTGAGAAAGTATTCTGCCTGCAGTTCATTAATTAATACTTGACTGCATCAACTTAAAAACAAAATACACTGCTCTCCATTGACAAGTGCGATAATAGTGACGAATTAAATTTAAACCAAAATTATCCCAATTACCATACTAAAGACAACTACGAGTATAATTACCTATTGGATTCATCAATATGTTATAAATAACGCGATGTTAAGCTAATTAAATTGTAGTGTTAATGAGAAAAAAGTACTCCCTTTTAATTTGTTTCGCTGTCAGAGGTCAACTGATTTTAAAAACAGATTGTTGCGATTTTTGATAAATTTAAATTGATGACAAGTTAGTGAGATTTTTTGGTTTACTATCAAATGTTGGTTTGAATAGTTTACGAAATAGGGATAACAAACACTGCATTATGAAGCACATATACATCGGTAATATTCATCAATGTTCTCAATTTCACTTTTATACGTTCATAATAAAGCGATTTTGCCTCTCCAGTTGCTACTGTGATTCGAATTAATAATTCAAGCATTCAATTTCATTTTCAGGCTATGCGAATTCATGTGGCATTGTATTCAATTTAGCATATACGTCGTTCTTTTTAGTAATGCACATCCGTCATCCAAGTTAGCAGAGTTAGTTCGACTGGAGATTTTTACTAAAATGTTATTTTCATTTTCGTATAACGGCAAACAAGTTCGCAAAATGAGAATTAAAAATAAATTATTGTACAAGACAACTAAATATGTTTCATATATTTGCTCTAATTCAAACTTAATGTTGTCTTCTTTATTCATGTGCTTTTCTCGTACACTGTATATAGGGCCTATCGGTCTTTTTATCACACTTTGTTTTTGTTTATCATTTGTTCTGTGATTACAATCTTTCTTGGTTTTCTGACCTGGGCCTAATTCATTTGTGTTATATTTGACTGTTTCATTATAACCTGTTTTATTGTTTGAGTGTGTCTTTATAATTTTTATCCTGGTTTCTTACTGTTCATTAATGTGGTTTTTCCCTTAACCGTCAATTAAGTTGGAAATTTTTCACAAATGCCTGCCCAATAAGGAATTTGAATAACCAAATAGGCCTACACGCCGCGAAAAGCTCCTGCGAATTTGCATGCTGTTCGAGCGGATTGTTAAATTGGATGATTATTTTGTTTAAATCGCATGACGCAAGAGTACTATTGCCTACCCATAAAACGAAATTGAATGATGATTTTGAGCAGAATGACGCGGTGTTTAAATTGGCGGCTTATTTACCGAAATTGACTGGGAAAACCTATATTATACATTTGCGCAACTGAAAGATATCTCCTTAAGTTATCATGTTGTACAAGAGGACATAGTGAAAATGCATCCACATAGATCGTATATTGACCGTATTTGTCTGTGCGGAGATGTGCGCCGTCTCATAGTATACACAATACCACGTCAACTACCTCAATCCCATTGTGTAACATACTTTCTAGTGGCAGCATTCGTTCGCTGTGCGCGATGTACACTGTACTGTAATGTACTGTACAGCATGCGTGTGTGTGTGTGTGCAGTGTGTGTAGGATCAAACGGGGTCAAAGCTAGGGGCCTGTGATTGGCCATCATTTAAAAAGAACCGCCCACAAATGAACAATTCTTGCATATGACTTTCCATTGGAATTCCAATGGTAAAATAATGAAACACATAAGCTTTCGATTACAGAAGGATCAAGGCTGTTGATTCAGTTCGAACATACGAGGTCGCAATTTATGTACAATCTTATCCATTCTCCTGAGGACGATCAGAGCATACTGATCGAAACGTCGAGTTGTACCTCCAGTTCTTTTCAGAACTAATTACTACTCAATTGAGATTCCACATGCTGTCACCGCAATTAGTCTTACTTAATCTTATCCACGACTCAGTTTATTGATCTCGCTGTACAGCGTAAGTTTGTGGGGCCGGGGATCGGACGGCCTAACGCCCGTTTGTGCTGAATTTCTCGGGCCAAAAATCGGTACGGGGTGGGAGTACTGTGGTAAGTGCGCACTCCGACAACAGCCTTGGTCAAGGCTAGTGTATAGTGTATAGTGTCAATGTGTCCCTTCGTCCAGCTCCATGCGTTCGCTTTGTTTCGCTAAATTATTACTATTATTTAATATTCTTATTATTAAATATTGTTATTTTTATAAATATTAATTGTTGTAACTATTGTACTTAGAAATTGTTTTGATGGATGCACCGATATTTACATACATCGTGTGCCACTGTTTCAAAAGTGTAATTCCAAATAAATAAATAAAAGTATATACAGTGAATGCGCTGTTACATGAATCGTGTTTCTGACAAACGTAAACTGGAAGTAGCGACCGCGGGTTACATCGGGTCAGAGAACCAGTGAGAGCTCGGAGATATCGGAGTATACCAGAGCCTTTGGATAAAAGCGGAGGGGACGAGTGAAGTGGCTGCAGTGGATCACCATGAGTACGAGGGTGTGTGCGGCAAATTAAACCGGACCTATATGTACACTAGCCCAACGTCACGCTTTATAGACAGGGGACCAGTCTAGACCTTATCTTATATCAAGGATATAGACAGGCTCCAGGCGGTACCATTCAAGGGGTTTCATTGGATACGTTATGCTGAAGATCTGAAGTCACGCTTCGAGGCTCGCGAGCTAGCTACCAACCAAAGTTGAACATCGGGGAAAATATGGTGGCTGCACGGCCATGATCTGGCTGAAAACGTGACGTCAGATCTTCAGGCTATCTTGACCTATGCGATCAATGCCACACGTTTGGGGCGCTATAATTATAAACAATGCTATGACAGACTGCTCGCAGTACGCAGACCGAGACGGCTAATAACAGACGTAGGCTACTCTTTGTTAGAAACCAACTCAGGCGCGTAGCCAGAGGATTTTTCATGGGGGTGTACTTTTGTTTTCCCCCAAAATGGAGTATCTCAAACGTCGCTTAAACTGTATTTATTCAACTCTTGCACGCATACCCGGATGAGTGTAGCCGCCCCTTCCCCCCCAAAAAACAACAACAACACACACACACACACACACACACAAACAAAACAAAACAAAACAAAAGAAAAACAAACAAACAAACAACCCAACACCCCAAACAAACAAACAAATAAAACGAATAAAAAACATAAAAATAAAAATTCTGCAGGCCTCTGGGTGAGTGACGTTCGAGATCCCGTGGCTACAAACAATAATTCCGAAAACTGGAAAACATTACACCGAGAACTTGACATCCAGGCGGTTTGAGCTGATCGAGGGAGGTCAGACGACGTCATGGCTTTGAAGCTGTCTAGACCACAGATAGAAATAATCACCTTGCTCTTTAGGAAAAAAAACAAAGGGATTGATCACCACCCTCATATAACTGTTACAATGAGCTCAGTTGCAAAGCCAAAATACATGAACATGTATTGGTTATGATTATATATCATTCATGTTATTTGCCTCAATTTTATCCAGTTAGTTTTCTCTTACGTTAGTTTTGTGTTGCCAGTCGAGAAATGTGTACAAAGCTGTACATTACCCGTGTTTTCCGCAGAACATTGCTATTTCACTTGGGGGAAAGATAAGAAATACTTTTTGAAAGAATATTTTTAAATTTTTTCAGAAGCATGGTTTACAGTCAATATGTCCGGAAAGCGATATATTTTCTGCAGTCCAGAATTGCCATTGTACACTCACTTATATCATTTGTATTCTAGGTAAAATTTGAAGCTTTGCATGGTGAAGAGAATAAGTAAGACGAAACGTGAAATTCTCTATTGAGTAGTAATTAGTTCTGAAAAGAACTGGAGGTTACAACTCGACGACGTTTCGATCAGTATGCTCTGATCGTCCTCAGGAGAAAGCAGTGACGATGGTGTCACCGCAATTAGTCTTAATATTTGTATTCTAATCGTTTTACATTTATCTGTCCTGAAATACAATCCTCTATAGCCGTGAATTAATATTATACAAATGCCTTGCTACTGAATATAAATGAATTGGTGTCGTATCTTTATCCGAAGTGACCCTGTGACGTAATTCTGATTTATGGCTGGAGATCTGGGACCCAGGAGTCAGATATACTTATGTACAACTCTTCGACTGGAGGCCAGTTAGCCGGGGTAGGACATGGCAGTGTGTATAAGGAAGATTGTATAAGAACGTTTTCATTATGCAACACAGAATGATTGTCGGTGTAGATAAAACGAAGTTTCATGAAAATCGGCTGAAAAATACAAAAAATACGGAGGGGGGCACAGTAGGCCGGTTCATATTTCACGTCCCCCACAAGCAATGCCCCTGTGCCCCCACTGAAAAAGTCCTGGCTACGCTGCTGAGTCAGAGATGTACCAGATATGGCAAGCCCTTTAGAGTACACGGCATGAAGACAGGTTCATCTAGGCATAAACCACGAGGTTTGATCTTAGGCCCAAGTAATATTGAAAATGAGAGGCTCTGTCGTATAAAGTAAACTTGTTAATTTAAAACTCTTTTGTGTGTTTAATTTATTGTTGATGGACTTAATTGTGTGAAATGATTTCTGTTATATCCGTTATAAATGCCTGGTTTTCTTTTGGACTTTTAAAGTAAACTTAACTTTGCTATCCCACACTATACTCACTAAATCAATAATATCCAGCTTGGTTTAACATAAATATCAATAATTCTTTCATAAATAGTGAAAATAATTCAATATAAGTTCGTGTCCATGCAAGAAATAGATGTGATGTTCGTTTTCCTTTTATTTATTTTCTGTGTGATAAATCCAGACTTATCACTCATAGCCCAACGCTCATAGTATAAAATTCAGAGTGGTGACAAACGAAAAAAATTAATGAAGCCAACAAATCAAACATTAAACTAATGCAAAAAATCCTCCTTTGCTCGCAGCATATCCAACAGAAACAAGAAAAAAGCAAATACGGTGAAAAGCTGAAAAAGTCTAAGAAATTAAGAAAAAATAAATAAATAGCTGCCACAGGCATACATTGAACTAATTGTACAAGGGAGAGGCTTAAATTTTATCCCTACACCCCAAAAGCCACAAAGGTCTAATATCATTCGCCAGTGGAAACTGTATTTCAGAAAAATGAACTTGACATAGAAAGCTAGACTTTTACATTCATTCCGTTTGCCATCAAAAATAAACCCTTCACCTACCGACAACGTTAACCCATAGTGAAATATTGAAAGTACAATGCAGGAAATATAAAAACTTTAAAATATAAAACGTGGCGACTAACATAACAAAAGCCGAACGCATAGAACTGATCGGTCTAAAAAAAAATGATTTGAGGAGATTGATTGTGATATGACCGGGGAAATCTCCGCCATGGTTTATCAAGCTATACGCAATTTACACGTTGACAACTTAATATCGAAAGAAATACATAAGTTTCTTAAACACACATCCACGAGACCAATAAACCTTGCCTTTACCTATTACTAAAAATTAACCAAAAAACACTGAGTGGAACACGGTTTGTTGTCACGCCGATTGTAATCGGTTGCAGGGGCCAACTGAACAAATCTCAACATACACAAAATACAATAATCTGTCATTGTAGCAGGATATCATATTGGTCAACCTTGGCATTGTGTCTGTGTATATAAAGTAAGATATATGAGGTAGGCCTACATAGACGATGTAAGAAGATACATTTGTGTTTTCATTGCAACATTGATATAATTTACTTTTACAAAGATAAACAAATACTTTGAAATTATATATTTTACAAGATAGGAGTCAGAAGCTTGGTTTTTCAGTAAGACAGTGCCAACATGAATATAAGGTGGGACCCACCATCAAGTCATTTCGATACATACTTACTGTAAAACCAGCCTTCTTGAGATTATTTTGAGAAACAAAATATTTTAAAGCAGTCGTTTTCCCTTCCGCAAGTAAAATAGCAATGTTTCCAAATAACAAAACGACACTTTTCAGTATCTTGCTGGAGACTCATCTTATTCAAGTTCTGCTTTTGGCGGCTAAATAAACGCAGAAACGTCAAGATACGCACATACGAAGCTGATTTTCTCCAAAATATCAAAGAAAACAAACTTGGCGAAGGGAGTTTGCGAATCCTAATTGAAGAACAAACACGCATTGTCAACAGCAGGAGGTTAGTAAGGGACAGAAAACAACATAAGATTATTTGAAAACAAATTATCAAATACAATCCCTTCTTTAAACTCGATGTGTTGTTAAATCCAGATATACATTAAATAAAAAGACTGGAAATTACACCACAATTTCGTTCGGTAAATATGAACTTTGCACTTTATGTATCAGTGGCTGTTTGCCGCGTGATTGAAATTAAGTATCTATCGGTAGTATTTTTGTCTATAAGTCAAGGACATTTCTCAATATTTTCCATTTTATAGATAAAAATAAATTGACAACTAAAACAAATCAAGTTAAATTCGAATGAGATTATCTGTTCGGTTTGCAATATAAACACGAGGGCGAACGCGATAAACGCTAAGGTGCGTTAGAGAGGTACAGTTCTCCAAGACTCCATTGCTTCTTATTGAGACCATGGCTCGTCAATCTGTTGAACACTACGTTTATGAATGACATGAATGATCTTGATGTAGTATGCTGTGGACGAAGATAGTACACAAGTGGCACACTTGTAGGTAATAAACAATTGGTATAAAATTAAAATTCACCAACCTTATAGAGTTTAACACTTTAGGTTAAAAAACCAACAACTTTTTCACAATTATTATTACTTTTCAAGTATTTTGGTTACAAATGTTTTTTTTCTTTTCATTTTTGTTAATCTGTCATTTTGGTAAGCTGGTTGTATTCATAATTCATGGTTATCAAGTAATATTTAAAACAACCATCCTATAAAAGTTTCAACCATACCAATTCCGTAATGCATGAAAAACATTGTAAAAATGCATTTGCAATTTCCGAGCAATAAATACCATTTTGTTGGCAAATTAAAAAAAAAAAATAATAATACTGTTTGTAAAGTTTGACTTTGAGTTCTTTTCATATTATATGTTATTTTGGTATTTTCTACAAGCACAGGAAAATTCAATTTTAATCAAGTGATTTCCACAGGATATCAGATAAACCTGTACAGATGATTCATGGTATAAACACCTCTCAAATTTAATGCTCTTCTGTGCCTAATTTTCTCTTCATTTGTACAACAGAACCCTGTTCATAGATTGATGAATTTGTTGGCGTCGGGTGATGAACAATTGATTTAATTTTGCCCTACACCAACGTGTGTATAGCACTGTATACTCAGTGAAATACTCAGTGCATGAGTAACTTCACAGTTAAAAAACGAGTTTCTTCTTATATATTTATTCTTTGTACAACAACGTACAAAACTTGTGTCCCGTTGGCGATTTTTTTCTGCAAACGAGAATTGCCATCTCGCAATATTTCAGCCAATCAGACGTCTCATACATATTCATGAATTCCTAATCGCGACAGCCTATTACATACCTTCCATTTCATTGTACCAAGATCGCGGCGGCCAGTACCCCATAATGTAAGCGAATGTGTCTCAAATTGTACTTCCATAGGGGAAACTCACTGAATAAAGCAAATACTATGCCTGCTGATTGTTGGCCTACCCCTTTGTTCAGATTATCAGCCATTCCATGGTACATCTATTTGACACAGCATTGTTTTTTAAAGTAAAATCATTAAAGTTATTTAAATTGTTTGTGCATCCAATGTGAACATTTATTATGTTGTTTGGATTTTAATATACAAATATTGAATGCATTTGAGCAAAAATGTAGCAGAATATTTCACTGAGTGAAATATTTTGCTAAGTGGATGACAAAACATTGGAAGATTTGTCCTATATGGGAAAAAAGGGATGGCACGTGATGTGTGTTCCACTTACCAAATGACAAGAATCCCATTTTTATTTCAAATTTATAACAAAAAACGTTGTGTGATCCCCGCTACTGCCGTTACCCAGGTTGTTTGCATCTGACCGGGGCTTGATCCCTTGCCACTCGTCAGATATGGTTTGGCCTCTGACCTGGCCCCATAGAGCAATAGATAATAATTTGGCATAAGTGGACCGCCCACCAACATAGGGGCTGGTTAGCTTAGTTGGTAGAGCACTCGTACTCGGGTTCGGGTCCGGCATCAGCCAAATTTTCTTCGAGAGGTTAAGACGTCTGTACTAGTAAGCAGGAGGTTGTGGGTTCGAATCCTGACTGAAGCATCAATGACAAATATTGGAGTGAAAGCATTTTATATGCAACTTTTTAAATTTATAGCCGGTCACATCATTGCACTAAATTCACTGTCTTTGTATTGATTTGGTATGCCGTATGGATAGTGCAAATAATTACTGGTAAAATTGAGAAAACAGCCTGATAATAGGCTTGGTTAATATTGAACTACGCCTTAACCCCATCGCCAGGGCCTTTTTTCATTCTCATCAGACCTCCGTATTTTCCATGAAACTTCATTTATCGAATGAGGCCATGAAAACTTTCATAGGTTACCCATTTGTTGGTAATTTTTCCTCTTTTTTGGTAATAGTATTGTTCACATCCTAAAATAAAGATTTTTTTAAACCAAAAGTTCAATAAAAGCAGATTTTATAACATCCATGATACATGGATGTATTGATGTCATAAATTTATTATTTAACAACAAAAAACTCGGAGAAACCTTTAACAAATCATGTTTTGGGGACAAAATATAACATTATTGCATTCAAACGTAATGACTGCCATATTGGATTCCCAGAATACATTGAAAGGTCACATAACTCATTGATTTTCAGTTCAGTTTGAAAGTTGACAATAAACCCTTAGTATTTTTAACCTAAATGGTTCTACATAATGGTTAGGAAAAGTTAGAAAATTTCAGCGTGATCGGACAAAGCGTTCAGGACATACCGTATTATTTAAAAAAATCATGGGGAAATATCCCCCTGTCTTGATAGGATTAATAACAAAACTTAAAGGAGTTTTATCAAGAACAAACGTTTGGAACAAGAGAGGGCGCATTATCAATAATTGATGCTTCACCCACTGATCCATCGTTATTGAAACAGGATAACACCGTAGAGAACCCGTTCACAGTTTTTTTTTCTTTATTTTTGTTTATTTTGTTTATTTTTTTTATTATCCCAGGGATAACAATTTATTATCAACAATTTAATCATTTAAACATCTTAACACTGAGATAATAATTTTGTACATATCACAAATGTACAGGAAATTAATACTTATTGGTCTTGGCAAAGTACAGAGAAGAAGTCCCATTTACGGTAAAATTTTGCCATATTATCATTACAACTGTACATAAATTTTTCCATGGAATAGTAATTCCTAAGATCTTTTTTGAGAATTGAAAGAAATGGTATTTCCTTGGTAATTTTCATCTTAATAGGATCAGGTTAATAGCTTTACACTCAAAGTCAGTGTTACCAAACAGAAGTACTTCATTGTCTAAGATGATGTTAAAATTAGTTTTATTCTTGATCCACGAAACAACTGAAGTATAAAAGGAAATTGTTGAGTCACATGAGCAGAACAGATGGATAAGAGTCTCCTCTTCATTGTTACAAAAGGTACATAAATTCTTTTTCGACTTTTTGAAAAGCAAATAATTCGTACCTAAAATCCTGCGTGTTAGTCTATACTGGAACCATCTCAAACCTAGTGTCTATTGTATAATTGAAAGAAATATTAAAGACTAACGACCATTAAAACTATAGTCTGTTTGCAACTTATTGTTCCACTTAGAAATGAATGTATAAAGGTACTTTCCTGGAGATCAGGACTTTAAAAATTCTGCTCGAACCTTTCTTATCCTTCAACAAAATTTTAAAATTAAAAGGAATAAAAGGACATTGAATAATGCATTTTTTTAAAGGGAACATGTTTGGAAAATTAGTTCTAATGTTTAACAAATGACAGAAATTTAACGTTGTTAATTCAAAAGATCGAAAATATATTTGACTCCTGCAGACTCCCAATGTTTATAACAGATGCATTTTTTTATCACCTTAATTACAGTAAGATAACGTATTTATTAAGTATGCTATATTATTTACCTTTTCACGAACAAAATTCTCTTCCAGATGAGACAAGTCAAGATATTGTAATACTTGACGTAATCCACTGAAACCGGAACCAGGTAAACCACCCGGTCGCGTCCCGTTGCCGGCAGCAGCCATTTTGACATCGCACATGTGATCGTGAGCATCCACATATGGTGACAGTCCGTTGTTTACTAGATCGAGGCCACGGTCAAGTATAGTCTCCTTACACCAGCCTCCAAAACTATGCTTGCCGTTATAACAAACCCGTGTACAATATTAATCGGTTCAGGGCTAAACCAGTGGAGCCCTAAAGCGGTGGCTGCAGCGCGCGGTGATCGATGTTCTCCAGCGAATGATGGTTTGCCGAGCAGAATGATGATTGGGTCAATGAAATGATGAACAACCGAACGAAATGAAGACTAGCCGAATGAAATGATGATATGGGCAAATGAAATGGTGACTAGCCGAATGAAATGATGACTAGCCGAATGAAATGATGAAAAGCCGAACGAAATGAAGACTAGCCGAATGAAATGATGATTGGGCAAATGAAATGGTGAATAGCCGAATGAAATGAAGACTAGCCCAATGAAATGATGATTGGGCAAATGAAATGATGAGTAGCCGAATGAAATGGTGATATAGCAGAATGAAATGGTGAATCGGCCGAATGAAATGGTGAATCGGCCGAATGAAGCGATATGGGCACCGAAGACAGCTGTGGCGTTCCATACGTTAGTGGTATATTTGAGTAAACTCAGGAATTCCTTTATTTTCCATCTTACAGAACCACGGTTTCCAACATGGTTTTCCAATGACTACAACATGTAACCCAGTCACACCCAGTAAATAACCTAGGTCACATGCTCCACTTAAATTACATGTACCTTTTAACGTTACTTAATTGATATTCTACCAACAATCAAGCAAATCAATACCATTGTCTGTACAACTAACGTTAGTCTCTGTGCTACCATTCAAGCTATCCGTTTAATTTACCGAATGAACCCATCACTTCTTCACATAAAGCATGATTGAACTGGGTTTTTTTCTTGGTTACATTTTCTGTTCCTCCATAAACATTTACAGTTTGGGGTGAGTCATTATACCAGCATCATTGTGTTGATGACCACAATTCTGTGCATCTAAAAAAAACTGCTCAAGACGTTAGGCTTGGGCGATATCGATTTTGTTCATCCACGATATATCGTCAAACATATATCGCGATATTCGATAATATCGCGATTATTTTTGTTTTTCACGCATTAGTGCTTTAGAGCCGGTAATGACAGGATGTACCCGTCTACAAGTGTCACAATAAATTGCCAGTGCTTTCCTGCGAGACACGTACAATTGCGCCGTTCACGAGCGCAACATATGGGGCGGGTTTTTGCTACCCTAACCAGAAACAAAACGGCACAGCTACGCGAAAATGCGAACGTAACCAGACAATTGTTTTCAGTTTATGACATGTTCAGTCATCAACGTTTCTCAAAATAGAACTTATTCGTGAGTGCTAGTCACTTGAAAGATATACTGGTATACGAACAATCATGTTTAACACTTTTTACAATCCGCCATCTTGAAGATAAGCGTAACCGATCACATGCACAAAGTTCGGTTTATGTTTGGTCGAACCATGATGTCATCGCAGCACAACCGAACTTGCGAAAACCCAACCAATGACCAAACATGTTTCTGGTTACGGTCGCAAAAACTCACCCATCGCCATTGGCAAATCGTTTGCATAATAATTATGAGGGACGGTTACTGTGTCGTGCGTCCCAATCAAATCATCAGCCCGAGTTCACGTGATTCGCGTTCCACGTGATTGGCTCATAGTATAAACACGTGACTAGGTTTATTCCTGCATATAGTACCGTGGAGAATAGAACCATGTGATTCAGAAAATGTGGATTGTAGTCAAACTATTTTAAATAAACGTCACATGGTTTATCAAGAGTACTTGTATGTGTTTTGTCACGCGAGACAAGAGTCCCAGTATGGTACAACAGAATAGTGTCCTAATCCCTCAACTTTGATCGAGCCGCTGCCGATCCATGCTTTGATTTAATTAATGACTATGTGTTTTTAAGGCAACGCCCATATTCTGCATATATTTAAATATGTATGATATACTTGCCTGTGGTGCGTCAGCGCTGCCAGAGTCACAGACCACCATGGATAGACTAGACAGTGAGACGTAAACAGTGTTTCCACATTGTTGGATCAAATACCCTATTCAATCCCATCACACTTAAATCAGTCTTAATAGATTTCTTTGAGTGGCGGTGGATTATTAAACAACACCCTGTCAGGCGGCTCCTTTGTGATCTGACAGTCGGTTTACTACAGAAGTAGCTCGATTTTGTTTCTCACGAAAGCTGAAATGACTTCTCTAAGTTTTTTACCTAGAATTTCTGGCCCAAGTGACAATCGAGGATTTTGTTTAATCGCGATATGTTTTTTTCTTCACGATATTTTTTTTTCATCCCGATATATTTTTTTTCATCGCGATATATTTTTTTCATCGCGATCTGCCGATACCTCGATGATTTAAAAAGTTCTCAATATCATAATCGCGTAAAAAAATATCGCGATATTCGATATTATCGTGTCATCGCCCAAGCCTACAAGACGTCCATGCGTACAGTATGATCCTGCATTAAGATTCGGCATTTTACAAGAGAATCCTTCACTGAAACCCCCAACTTGTAATTTCATTTGTAAGTGACTAGTTAATATTTTATAGCCAATTAGATGCTTCAATTAGGGTACATGGGGGAGATGGGTTTTCTTGCCCTAACATCTTGTGGGAGGGGTAGGCAATAAATCCATGAATTACAATAACAAATAAAAGGAAACCATCTTTAATTAAGTAGGCATTGCAGTGTAAAAACACTATTTTGATTCTTACTAACCCCTGTCTGACTGCAAAGGTCAAAATCAGTCAAAATAGTGATACTTGCCAAGGCACACTTAACAGTTGAACAGTGAACCTTACGTGTAGTAATACATTTACAGATCAAAATGAGTCAACCATTTTTGACTGGTAAAAGCCTTGTCTTGTATTGTTCAGGGTGGTCAAAATGACAGTCAAAACCAGTCAATGCATTTGGGTCAACAGTCAAAAAAGGCAGTTGACTGGTTTTGACCACTATAGCCACTAAAGTTCAGCTATAGGAGGGTTAATGCATGGGTAACGAGCTTGAATTTTGTTGGAAATTGAAACTTTATACTTGATAATGATACAAGTGATGAATGTATATGATGTGCTGAGGTTATTGCATTGGTTTCTTGATCATAATAACAGGCATTTATGTATAGTACCTTTCACAATATTATACTCCCTGGTAACCAGGCTTTCTATTCTTCATATTATAACTATATTGGCCTCCAGGGAATATTCTTGTAGACTGGAAGCTATTTCTAATGCACAAGGGCTAATTCAAATACAACACCCATCTCTGCCCGTACCAGGTACCAACTTTTTATTCTACAGTAAAGAATTGCCTCTGTAATAGTGTACACTCAACTATATATTATACATATTTAATGTATTCTAAAAATTAATTTATAACTTTATTTTCCTTTAAAGTAAAATCCACCGTAACTGTGAATTGCTATTTTACAGAAAGGCTTTGCTTCTAAATTAATTTTGTAATTAAATAAATTATTAAAATAATACAAAATGTTTTAAATTAGCTTTAAAAGATAATGGCAATTCTTTACTGCAGAAAAATTGCCACCAGGTGCCCGTTTACTCCAAATACATTGTATGTACATTATACTGTTTCTGTGTGATTTCTTTACAGATTTACAACAATGAGACCAAGGAAAAGAAAGATTAATCAACTTTTTACACCAACTCCATTTGAAGAAGCAAGGAGATACTGTTCTTTGCAGGAAGATTCTGAAGGATTTGATCAATTGTATCACATCAACAAAACTATACATGTAAGTATTACATGTACCTTGCTCTGCTGGTACTACTTTAGAAATTGTTTATCCATTACATGCATAGGGCCCAGGTATGAACTGCATTCATCAAGTTCCTCTAGTCCTTTTCATACAGAACAGGGTGAACTATTATTTACACTGTGGCTAAAACAGGTTTTTTTTAATGTTTAAATTATTATTATTATTATTTTTTAATTAAAGGCGAATCATTGTATTTTCAGACGTACAAGAGGCTCAAGACTGAAAATTGCCACTTTACAAATATTTCTGATATTTCATCTTGGTGGTGGGGCGAGATATTGTCCAACGTAAAATGCCACAGACTTCAAGGTGCAGTATCGTCACGATAAGACCGGACTTTCGACGGGACAAATAATCAGTGTGCTAGTTTAAGATGAACACAGTGACTGAAAGTTATTGGCTCATTTATGCAGCAGCAATGGTAATATCACCGTATCATGTGGGTTATTACTGAAGTTGTTCCTATGTTGTGGAATAGTGTTGGATGAAACTAGTGTTGGTCAAACATTGCCAACATTTTGCATGTCATTTATCTAAAATAAAAACCTATTAAAATGCCCAATTTGTTAATAAATAACAACAAATGTTCTCCAAGGGTTTGCTTTGCCAACCATAGATTCACTATAATTACTTTCCTTAATTATTCTTATAAAACAAACTTTGGTGATCTTTAAAAGTTTGTTCTCGGTGCAATGCATATACTTAAAGGGAAGGTACATCTTTGGTAATTGCTAAATTACACAATTATTATACAAAAGATACTTAATGTGAAGTTAATACTTGTAGTCAGTTTGAAAATTTTGGAGATGTTACACGCGCGAAGACCAGAAACCGGAAAATTATTATTATTATTATTTTTTTGTTATACTGCCCAACCATTACGAATGTGATGAGGATCCCACTATAACACCTGTTCTGTATTGTTTAAAGTATCCACAAGCCAATGGATAATTGTTTTGAAAGTTATTACAACAACAATGGGTACAATAGAGGTCTTTGGTTATCAATAATACACATGTATTAGAGTATGGTTCAAGGACATCACAAAAAGAATAATAGGTCCTTCATCAGTTCTTTGTTCTCAGAGTCCTTGGAAGTACTTTGTGTGTAAATCCGATGAAGATTGCTTCCAAAGGTCTAACAGCAATTGGAGCAGTAGATGTCTTTGGCTATGCAATTATGCAAGATTGTGTTCCTAGGACCTCTGAGAACAAAGATTAATGAGGACATATTGTCTCTTTTATTATATTATTATTATTTAATCCTTGGTTCATCCATAAAGTACTCTCTGCCCTGGCCTACACCATGCCGTGCAGACATTTTCGTATTGAGAGAGGATTTAAAAAGGCTACATGGGGACTTCTTTCTGTCCACATCATTTTTTTTTTGGCCCCCACAATTCACCATATATGGGACTTGTGTGTGGTCCCCACTACTGGGTAACCAGTATTTATGTTAAAGAGGTTTCATGTGCTTGGTCAGTTATTTAAGCTTCTGTCTTAACTTCTTGTTCAGGTAGAAGAATGGATTTAAAGGAACAACCATGCAGAGGTACATGTGAGTAGTCTAAATGAAAATAGCATGGGGTTTATGTACTGGATACTGATGTACAACACAACATTGAGTATTACATGTACATGATATTGACAGCATTTTGTTTGGATTCACCCTCAATATAAACAATAATGTCCATAGAGAATGAAGTATATGTACTGTTCTTCAATGCTGGAAACTCTATCACATGACTCACTTGAAATTAATTATTGTACTGTTGGTACGCAACAAAATACAAAACTGTGAAAAAAACATGATTAATAGGAAAAAAACAAGGCAGCGCCACTAATGACAGGAATTTTTCAAATAAAACATTATTGCAAGAAGAGCCATTGTATGTTTTTTAACCAAAATGGTATTAACCAAAACGTGTACCAGTGTCCCTTGGCAATCAGAGAGATAACATCATTGAGCAAATAATGAGTACCATAGATGGAACATCAGGTAATAAGTGGTTTACATTTTTCACATCATAACAGTGGGTTGTTTTCTAATCCAACTTTTCAATATTTGTTAGCGCGAGAAATTATATCTTCCGAAACATATGAAACATTTTGAATGTGACTAAATAAAGTGCTCTCGCAGCACTGTCATTTAACACATAATTATGCAATGTTATATTTTTCAGAAGGAAAGCTACCTTGGGATCTGCATTCAACCCTGTTGGTAAGCAAAAACCAGCTGTGAAGTCATCATCAATAGGCTGCTGCAACTCTTCTACAGGTAATACCATTTTTAACATTTTGATTTTGAATTATTTCAGCAGTTTCTTTCAATAACTTATGGATCCCCTGTAGTAAGTGCATAGTAAGTTAACAGAAATGAAGTCAACCAAGAAGTTGTTATACCATGTGCTGTTATGATTTTTTTGTTTCTTAAAGAAATTATCAAATCAATGTTAATTTCTTACCATTAAAATGAGTAACCAGTGATGAATTTATGGTAAATCCAAACATTGTTTGAATGAAACTGTGAGGTTTTCAGTTGTTTGGGTAACAGCCAATTTGTTGGGTTTAGGCAGTTTGCTGCCATCTTTGGGAGCTAAAATGGTAGGAATCCATGTGAATAATTCCATCATCAGGGTACAATATCTCAAAAATATAGTGGTAATTGATGAACAGTTTTAAATATCTAACTTTTGTGGATGTTTTGGGAATATTAGTATTTTTAACAAATATTGCTGAAATCCAGAAATGTTGTCCTGGTCCTTTGAATCTCATTGATGTCAACAGTTAGTTTGTGTTAAACATTTACCCAAGAAAACAAAAACTTTCTTTACATCAACTTTGCATCAATTTCCTCTTTATCAACTGCACTGTGATCATAGAGCTATTGCATGCTGTGATCATGGACCAAATAGACACACAACCGTAACATCAATAGATTAAACTGCCTTATTTAAGTTGATATAACACTGTGATTATCATAGAAATAATGGCTGCTTATACACAGTGAATAGTTGTTGTATTAGAACTTCATAAACTTTCTGTTAATCTTTTTGGTTATTTGGCTTGCTTCAATTTCTTTCTTAAAGGGAAGGTACAACAGTGGTCCAGCTTGATTCAAAGAATTCAAGCATATACGTGTATGTTAAAGCAGATTTGCCCAAATTACCAAATACCACTGCTGTACCTTCACTAACAATATCTGTGCCAAATTGGATGAAGTAGACTTCATTTAAGTTATCAACCCTTTTTCCAAACAAGTTCCCTGCATATCTAAGCTAATTGTAGCCTCCCCTGCCATGTTTGCAGAAATTGTGCTTTCTCACTTCTGACTCGTGTCTCAAATTCAGCTAAAGAGAGCAAACATGAATGTGTTCCTGTTGTTAGGTTGCTGCATTTTTTAAAAACTAAATTTGGTAAATTTCATACATGTATTTTTTATCCTTTAGGGTCTGCATCCTGCCCAGTTGATGATGAGGAACCTTTGAGATCTGAATTGTGTCCTGTTGGTAAGCAACAACCAGCTTTGAAGTCGTCATCAATGGGCCGTAGCATGCTCTTTTACAGGTAATACCATTGGAATGGAAACTTACACTATAATAATAATAATAATAATAATGAACATTTGTAATGCGCCGGTATCCATCATAAAAACGATGCTCATGGCGCAGCGACACACCAGTACAAGAAAAACAAAGAAAAACATAGAAAAACAAATATCACAACCAAGGTCTATGTACAGTTAATGAGATTGCATCAAGTGAGTCTTGAGTGAAGCTTTGAAAGATGCCAGTGATGGAGACAGTTTGACATGTTCCGGTAATTTGTTCCACAGTGAAGACGCAGCTGAGGCAAAGGATCGCTCACCCCACGATCTTTTAGAAGGAACAATCCTTAGAAGATGTTTATTGTTGGATCTCATGGAGTCACGATTTGAATGATGTGGTTGAAGTAGCTCTGATAGATATGGTGGTAACCTGCCAATAGTAGAGCGATAAACATACATTAGAATCTTGAATGTGATCCTGTCCTTAATTGGGAGCCAATGCAGGTCTCTCAGAACCGGTGTGATATGCTCTCTGATTCTAGTCCTAGTAACAATTCTGGCAGCCACATTCTGTAGACGAGACAAACGATCTAAAAGTTTTCCTGATAAACCATACAGGAGTGAGTTTCCCATGTCCAGGCGCGAGGTAACATACGCATGAACAAGTTTCTCTGTAGCATCCTGGGTGAGGTATTTTCGTATGAGTCCGATGTTGCGTAAATGAAATGAAGAATGGCTGCAGATTGAAGATATCTGGTCCACAAGTGACATGTCAGCATCAAATATTGTTCCTAGATTGCGCACTTTTACAGAAGCAGATACTTGTGATAGACCAATACGAACATGGGGTACATTAACTTTGTTGCGTTGAGATTTGGAGCCAAATATTATAAATTCTGATTTATCATCATTTAATTTCAAGAAGTTTGCAGACATCCAAACACGGATTTCATCAACACACAACTCAAGTCGCTGAACTGCAGTTTCAGCTTCGGTTTGAAGAGGGTTAAAGGTGGTGTATATCTGTGTGTCATCGGCATAGAAATGATAATGAAGACCATGCTTTGTATAATTTCCCCAAGAGGACCAGTGTATATGGAGAACAGCAAGGGTCCAAGAATAGAACCTTGGGGGACACCCGACGTCAGAGTGGTTGGGCTAGAAAATTTGTCGTGAATTTTAACTTGTTGTGAGCGACCGGTGAGATACGAATCAAACCATTTTAAAGCCATTTCATCAATGCCAAGATGATGAAGTCGTCGTAGTAAGGTATGATGATCAACGGTGTCAAATGCAGACGATAAATCAAGAAGAACCAGTGCGACGAGTCGTCCCTTATCCATGGCAGTCAAAATGTCATTTTGCACTCTAAGCAAAGCAGTTTCAATGCTGTGGTTGGTGCGGTAGGCGGACTGAAACTTGTCAAGAAGGCGGTGGTTTCGAAGAAATGATGACACTCTGACGAGAACAACGCGTTCAAGTAACTTGGATAGAAATGAGAGGTTGGATACAGGACGGTAATTCTTCAAAGTTTCTGCATCAAGATTGGATTTTTTAAGAAGGGGTCGTACAAGAGCAAATTTCAGCGATGAAGGAACTATTGCTGTTGTAAAGGACTGGTTCACTATGTGGGTCAAAACTGGGACGAGGGTATCTGCACATATCTTCAGCAAACTTGTTGGAATTGGATCAAGGCCACAACTCTTAGAAGGAGACTGAAGAAGCAGCTTGTTGATCTCAGTTGTAGATGTAGGTTCAAAGGCTGTCAACTTGGGCAGTGAAGTTATGGAGCTTTGTGGTTCATCTCTGATTGATAACACATTTTCCGAAAATGTGTTACGGATGGTTTGAATCTTATCACTGAAGAACTTAGAAAATCTGTTAGCTAGTTCTTCAGCTGAAACACTAGAAGGGAGTTTGGATGTTTTCTTCCGATGTAGAAGTTGATCAGTCACTTGAAATAACTGCTTCTGATCTGACGAAGAGCTTGCTATAAGTGCAGAGAAATGTAGTTGTTTTGTCTTTCGAATGAGGTAATTAACAAAGTTCCGTTGATTGCGATAGAGCTGACGGTCAATTTCAAGCCGAGTAGCACGCCATTTACGTTCCAATCTGCGCCTTTCATTCTTCGCATCAGTGATATCTTTATTATACCAAGGGGTGTTCGGTCGTACACGTATTGTGCGCTTTTTGGGTGGTGCATGGTTATCGAGAAGAGAAGAAAGAACTGCATTGTAACCGTCAATGTTGTCAGAGATGCTGACGTTATCTGTGGGTGGGATCATGCTGGAGTTGCTCATATCAGTGGAAAAAGAGTTGATATCAATATTGCCCACATTTCTTGTAGTTATAATCTTAGTTTGAAGGCGTGGCTTGTGAAGAGCAAAACTACAAAAAATGGCACAATGGTCAGAGATTCCTTCTTCAATCGAAATATTGGAGACGGGTGAAATATCAGTGGCTCGTGTTATAACCAAATCAAGAGTATGTCCATCTTTATGAGTACAACATTCAATATGCTGGCAGAGTCCGTTAGATGATAACAGATCTAAAAACCGAGTAGCATCTGAATCAGTAGGGTTATCAACATGGATGTTGAAATCCCCAGTGATGATGAGTTTTGATGCACACAAGACATATGAGTCGATGAGGTCGTTGAATTCATGTAGAAACTCGGTAAAAGTAGACTTGGTCTTCGGAGGTCTATAAACAATGACAAGAGCGATGGTGGTGGTTGGCGACGATAATTCAAGTTCAAGAGACTCAAAAGATTGAAATGTTCGATGATTGGAGACCTTCACAGGGAGTCCAGACTTGGAAAGAAATGCGACACCGCCACCCCTTCTATTGTGACGGGAAACATGGTGGAGGACGTACCCATCTGGGGTAATATCACCGATGATAGTTGTATCATTAGGTCGGAGCCAGGATTCACAGATAGCCACAGCATCAAAGTTATTTTCCAGAACAAGGTCAAGAAATTCAACACTCTTGTTCCGCACTGAACGAGCATTTAGTATACAACATTTGACCTGTGGGATACATCCATGATGAGGAATGATCTTATCTTTACATGAGGTGCTTCTAGGTTTCTTTAGGATCCCAAGACTGTCCAAGATTGATAAAGTCATTTGAGGCAGTTGATGAGCGACTGATTTAAGTTGAAATAATTGTTGTCTGGAGTATGACAGTTTCAGATTGGAATTGTGACGCTTAACAGCTTCTGAGGAGTCAGTAAAATCACCCACAGGCCCAGGATTTGTTTGTACATCACCAGCAATTTGGAGAAGCTGATGCTGGAATGTTGCACTAGAATTGCTATAGTATGGGAGGCAGGTCCGTAGAAAGTGGCCATGTTTAAACTGACCAACACATTTCAAAGATACATGTAGTTTACTGCATGTTGGCTCAAGTTGTTGTCCACATTGTTCATGTGCAGTGATCCGATGACACAGCAGTAAAACCAGTACAGCAATCCAAAGACAGCCCATGCTAAACCTTGTGGGCAGCAAGGCTGAGTGTCCACATGCTATTGTCCAAGGATTAGCATACTTTATGAGCTTGACTAGTGGTGGGCTTGTGGCAAGAAATCCAGCAGCTAATGATGAGCACAAATTTGTGAGTAAGTTGTCAGAAATATCAACCTATATCTCCAAGAAATCACAAAATAAGGTGAAGTAAATAGATCCACTGGTTTCTTTGATGAAAGACCTTGATGGTGATATAAGATAGAACACAAATTACAACCAGCATCTCACTGAAAACAGCAAAAGTTGGCAGAGCACTGGAGCACTGGTGTGTCACGCACTACTCAATACACTTGAACACCTATGATGGAATGTTTATAGTTGTGCTTGCATCCCTCAGACCAAAACATTAACGATGATGTTATAGTTTGAAAAAAAATACAGCATCCCTTGATTATTGTTGCTTTTGTATGATGTTGTCATGGGGGGGGGGGGGTCCCCCTCCTGACCAATTAATACCATCTTGCCACATGAGGGGATGCCTGACTGTGGTCATGTTGGTGTTCTTGAGACATTTCAACTCTGCAAAATTATACATGTACAGCTATCATAAAATAATTCCTTAATCAGCCTAGTATTGTCACCTTCACTTCCAATATGCAGTGGGTATATACATCGTCACTCAGGCTTGCTCTTTTTTACTACCTGTGACCACTTACAGTAGATCCTTTTACTGGCTTTGTTTTAGTCTGTCAATCAAGATCACTGATTCCCATTGTCATGGCAACCATGCCATGTCTTTGATAATAATAATGAAGTTTTAGGGGTGGGGGACCAGCCCTGAATAGGTATAGAGAAAACCTACGTAGTCTGGTAGGGACTAAAAAGCCAACCTACATACACTGTACATGTACATTGGTTTATACATGCTAATGCTATACTTAACTCTGTTTTTAATCTGTTTTTAATCCATTTTTCCTAAATGTTGCTTCCCCACATTATCTACCTGTAAATACCAAAATGTGTTTTTTATTTAACTTATTATAGAAAGGTCATTCAGAAGATTGAAACCAGCTGAAACATGTCTTGTCAAATGGGAATTTAGACACTACATCATGGACAAAAGTGGACAAAAGGATCACTCTCAAGTAAGGATATAAAGCAATAACTTGTTTACACTTGTTTAATCATGAGTGATACAGGATTTCCATCAGTCCTATTTCTTCTCCCTTTTCCTCTGCAAATCCTACTTAAAATTAGTGTGTAGATGTAAATTAGTCAAGTAAATGTAATACAATTGAACAATTCATTTCCATGACACTTTGTAAGTGTTAATTAAAGCTCCACAAGGAGAAATATACTTTTGTGATTTGTGTGTGCGACTTGTTGTGTGAAGGCTATAGTAAACCCTACAGAGCCCTTCTTTTTTCATCCAATTTTCTTTCTTTTGTCCCACTTTTTATTTCTTGAAATCTCTGGCCAACTTTTGTCCTACTTGGTCATGAGTCTGCTGAAATGCCTGAAATCACATTTACATTTGTATTTTTTTTAAGTATGGGTTTGCTAGAAATCCTGCTATTGTTATACATTGTTCATTATATCCTTATAATCATCTGAAAACTGTTTTAAGCAGGATTGTTTTTAGATATGAAAACCAACACTTAAAATTCTTAAGAGTTTGAAAATATGACGGATAATGTTATTGACCTTCACCTGACTGGTGTTGCCCTTGATCCCTAAATGTGTAAATGATTATCTGGGGACCATCTGAGGTTAACAAATTGTCTGAGACATGTGTAAACCAGAATTGATTTGTATTGAATCACAACTAAATACAAACATTGCAATTATGTACAGTGAGAAGGAATCACTATGCTGTTTAAGTCTCACAATCAGGAGGTGGTCAGCAACACCACCATGCCTGATCAAAGGTTTGTGTGGGTGCCCATTATTTGCTTGATGTTCTGTGGCAACCATTTAACCATTTAGCGTTGGAATCCTTTAATAGTCTTAGCTATTTGGAGAACACTTGATGAATTTAAAAAAAATGCAGGAATACATAATTCATTAAGCCTAGCATTGCTATCACAGGATGCACTTGCAGGGATGAGAACATCATTATGCACTTAGATATGAAAACACTGAACTCAACAAGTCATAATAATATATTTATTGTTTTAACATTTTGTAGCCAAGCAGACTGTGGAGACCTTTATTCTAAAACATCATATACTTGTTGTCGTCCCACTAAAGGAAAAAAAATCAGAGCAGTCAAAACCAAGATATTCAGCGAGAGACAAAAACAAATATGAGAACAAGTGAGTAAAAATAAGGCTAGTATGTTGAGTTTATTGTTTTGTTCTTTTATAATATTCTACAACTGTTATGGATGCCCTTTCCTTAAAAAAAAATAGTTTATTGTTGGTGTTGCAAAAGATTCAGTGCTCTGGTTAAATCTACTCATATCAAAATTCAAACCCAAGTGAAAATAGTTAGTGAGAAGTATGGTTAGCTAGCACTGCTAAATGCTGCATGTTCATTTGGCTACAATAATGTGCTGTTGTAAACAGCATGGTTCTATTGTACAAATCTATCATAAAGGAGAATATTAGGCACAGAAGAGCATTAAATTTTAGAGCATTTTGCCATGAATCAACTGTACAGGTTTATCGGCAGTGCATACTTTTGAAATCACTTGAGTAGAATTGAATTGTCCTGTACGTGCTTGTAGAAAAATTACTTGCTTAGTGTGTTTTCTTGGCAAACAATAAAAACTACCAATATAACATGTAGACTAATACACATTACTACAGGCTAGTGGCACACTTCATACAGGTAATAGACTTCTTATTTTACATATTAAATTGACATGCATGACCTTTAAAGCATTTCGGCTGGTAGGCGGGAAACCACTAAAATGTAATATCATGAGTGACGTCTTTCTAAGACTTGTTATCTGGAATTGTCTCTTTACAGCATTCATGTACGTCTGAGTAGCACACTGTATCATACTGTAGAACTCGTGGATACGATAGGATGTGCTACCCACTACCTAGACTGAAGATCTGACGTCACACTTTGAGGCTCATGAATTATGCCAGATACTGGAGATTCAGTTTTGATCTTGGGTGATGGCTAGTGTGTGAGCCTCAAAGCGTGATGTCAGATCTTCAGCACAACTTATCCAATGAAATCCCTTGAATGGTACAGCCAGAGCCTGTAAATTCATGCACCATGTTGCTTATCATAATTTGTACATGTATATGTCCTCAAATTTGTCTGAATTTTACTTTCTCAGACAGGAGATGATCCTCGGAGCAATCTCAAGGCCAAGGTGCAACTCCGTTTTAGAGGAAATCTACCGTTGATTGATAATTGATTGGCAATCCCTTTGTCGGTCCACAGTTACCTTAATTAAGTCCACACTTCTCCTGAGGACGATCAGAGCACACTGATCGAAACATCGAGTTGTACCTCCAGTTCTTTTCAGAACTAATTACTACTCAATTGAAAATTTCACATGGTGTCACCGCAATTAGTCTTACTTAAGTCCACACAGGTCTGATCAATATTTGTCAGCACAACTCAAATTAATTGGTTTATTCATTAATATATCACAGAGGTAATAATTCAGACTATGTGTCAGAGTATTCTTTTCTCCCTTACTTCACAATAGTCCCCTAATAATACACTTTGCATGCACCGCAATTGCTCCAAGCAACGTCTTTAACCAGTGCACTTCGCAACCAATGCAACTATTATTTTTAGTTTATTTACAAAAGTTTTTTTTTTCATTTACTCATTTCCAATAATGTTTTGAAACTTGTCAGTTATTTAAATTAGCTTTTCCCCTTAAATTAGGAATTTTATTCTAATCTGATGACTGGGTTATAGCTAACTGAGTTAAAGTTACAGCCAATTGGTTTATTATGATTTCAGTTGTAAACATTAAGGCTTTGTCTGATTATAACCCTAACCATTCCCCCTCCCTTACCCTTACCCTTCAGTATTAATTTTCAGAGGCTCCTTACAGTTTCAGATGTTTTTGTCCTGTTCATTTTTACAGAAGTTATAATGTGTTAAATATTTATTTGATAATATTTGCAGGGCATCTTGTGAGAGAACAGTTGTATCTATTGCAGTCATCAAGATCAAGCATCCTCATCAGCAGCTGCTACCTCGGTATTGTGAAGACAAACTGTTTTGCTTCTCCTTGTCTATGGTATTTCTTGTGTACATTTGTGTGTCTTATTAAATACACAACTGATACAATAACAATAACAATTTATTTGGGGAAAAATAATAATTCTTTGACGTTTCTGTAGTGAAAATTACAGTAAACGACGTTATTCTTAGAAATCCGTTTGTTTCATAATGTTTTGATCGACTCTCTTTGTATATCGTCGTGTGCTGGAAGAAGGACGTAACGAAAGTGTGACCCGCAAAAGGTCGTAAGCAATTAATGTGCAAAATTGTATTTAAAGAAAACTGAGTGTGAAAGTTTGGTCGTTTTTCTGCCATTTATAAGTCATTGTAGGAAAGTTAAATTCCGCATGGGAATGGAAAAACATGTCTGGGAGTAATTCTAGCAACACATATATAACAGTTATGCCCTACTTTTTTTTTCCAAAGGAGCCATTTTATTGCTTACAACCTTCTGCTGGGACAAAAAGTTGTACTTTGTGTGCCCGGAAGAAGGTTGTATAACCTTAATGACCTCCTACCGGGCGTACGTATGGGGATGCAGGATTGGGGGATTTTTCCCTTTCCTTTGTAGTCTATTTATGCCATGAAACAACTCACTTTTTATAGTTTTCCCAAGAAATGTTCCCATTAGAAGGAGGAAGGTTGGTTATTTGCCTACTTAGCATATGTTTTATTGTGTATATGAATATAGGCCCCTTTTTCTGTCAATCCGGATCCGCCCCTAACAGGGGTAACTTTGTAAAACTCTCATATTGTCATAATAAGAAATAAGAAGTATTTTTGAAATGTTTATGGAGCAAACAAATTTTTGTTTTAGAATCATTGAAAGGAAAACACTGAATACTAGGAATAAACTGATATATGCATGATGCCTGGTTATCCATTTGAAACTGCACATAACATGATAGATGAACAAAGTATGTTTAAACCTGTCATTTTTCAGTGGGGCAATATTTTTACATTTTTTCCCAGAAATATTACCTCTGGAATGTCCTGAGTGTTTCCCAAGTCAAATTAGAAAAAGTTGTTTCTTTAAAGGGTGCACCCCACTAAATAGGCCTAGTGAGAAATTTATGTCCTCAAGTTTTTCTGCAAATCAAAGATTTTAGGGCCATACATTTGAGGAATTGTGTAAAAATGGTCCAATATCATGACCTGGGGATCCTTGACTTCCATTTTTGAGTATTTTGGATACACTAGGCCCTGAAAAAGTGGTCCTAATTTGATTTCAAGCGTAAGGCCTTTCTTTCAAAATGGATGCTTGTCAGTGTGGGTATTTTCACTAGTGTAGAGGGAGGTTTCCATTGGGATGAGAATAACTCAACAGGCCTCTGGAAAATCCACATTTTAATTGAGAAAAAATAAATAAATAAAAGGTCAGACATCAATAAATATTTGTTTTTTTGATTTTAAACATTTAAAGATTTCTAAGTATTTTTAATGACTTTTTAATATTTTGTATGTAGCATTGGTTGCTATGGCAGTTTATTTATTGGGGTGCACCCTATATAATCAAAATGGAGGCGTCCAAGAAGTGTGTTGACTGTGTGATTTAAAGAAGTTTATTTAGTGGGATACACCCCTGTCTCTTTTCTTGAGGACAGGGTACCACTACTTAGTAGTCTTAAGCCAGGTTCATCCGAACGCGAAACGAATAGTGATGTCAAAAAAGTTGAACACATTTCAACTTGCATGAATCATTTGTCGCGAATGCTGCATACATCACACTTTCTGCAATTACTTTTAGTCATGAATTGGTGCATTGCTCCTATTTTATGAATTGTATTGCAAGATTTAACTATGGATAGCCATTTTATGAGATTTTGAAGGTCAATAACCTTTACTTTAAAAGTAAATTTCTCATAAGAGACCCAATGCCGTCTTCGAACGGTTAATTTTATTAAATAATGAATGAATGTCGCCTCTAGCCTCTGATTACAATACTGAACTTGAGGTTTACAAATAAAATAGTAATATGAATTCAGAAGAAAACAACCCATGTTGCTCATTTGTTTTGTTTTGGTTTCTGGTATTTACATATTTGTATTTTAATTAGGGCAAATGAAATTGATTGACCATGTTTTAAAACAAAATCAATAAATAAAACAAATTAGATTTGGGATTCGCACCTGTAACCTCTCCGCTACTATTCTAGCGTTCTTCCGTGCTTCGAGACTATTACCATAATTTTACACTCATGCCTGGGGGGGGGGGGGGGGGGGGGGTTATTCCCGGGTTGGGCTACATGCATAAATTGAGCTATTTATTTTATGAGAGCATTGCGATAGTTCAAGTTAAGTACTGACCATGAAGCCCATTAACACAAGTTAGTGTAAAGATATTAAACAAAGCTCAATAACTTTTAAATGACTATTTATAAACGTGTGTAATTTCAAGAAAAGAGAAATAAGTGCATATTATTATCATATGATTATTTTACAGTTATCCTTCAAATTACCTTGTGTTGTTGTCTCCTCTCTATGAAAATTTAAACAGTTTAAATGTTTATAATTCAGCTAAATTTTACCAACAGAAAACTGGAGTTTTTATTTTATTGCTTTCCATAGGATTTTTTATACATGGAAGGCGTGCTTATCTCATCAGACCCGGAATCTATGTTATATTTGACCAGACACTTTCCGTATGAAAAGGACTCATCAGAAAGTTAGGTCAAAATTCGTGACCCGGGTCATTTTGACAATGAAAGTGTCGGCACAAATACAACCAGATTTGACCCATTTATTATTTTTCATTTGTGCATAACTTGATGAAAACGGCAATCAAAAAGACGGTATGTACACGGACCCTAGTCGACGTATTTAGTATTTTTTGTGCAGCACATCACGGAACTAGATCATAATAATTGTACGCGCCAGTCCGCCCGTAAAAATCCACTGAGGATAGGGAGACAGTTAGTGTTAAGTTTATGTTTGCTGAGGGCCCCTGGATCTTTGTGAGTTTTACCCAGTGATGTAGTACCTTGATGCTGAGCCTTGGCCTTAAGGCTGCCTTAAGGCTTTATTTTAGGGCCTTGGCCTTAGTCTTAAGGCTTGAGGGCAAAAGCCTTGGCCTTGAGGGTCAAAGCCTTGCAACTTGAGGGCCTTGCAACTTGAGGGCCTTGCTCATCAAGGCCCATCGATTTTTGAATTTTTCAGGTAAATTTCTTTGATATTTTGCTTTTCTGCAAACATACAACTTGGAGTCAGCTGTCTGCAAAGTCTGCAGTATCTAATTTAATCATGTTTTACCACGGAGGAGGGAAAACACCCTAGATTTTCACTTTTACAGCATCACATTTTGTTACCATGATAGTACATTTTGCTGCTTCCCCCAAAACAAAGCTATAATAATTTTTCTGTATACATGTACTTGTGGGGCCAGGGAGATATAATTATACTTAACTTGCATACAGTTATATGGGGTAGATAGAACATCATCTGATTTGCGCTGTGGACTGCTTTATTTATTTATTTATCGTATGGTTCATACAAAGTTAACATGACATGGTTAGGTTTTGGATCCAGTTTAATGCAGACTGGTCGAGTTCAGTTAAATTTTCATCACATCTGTAAATAATACAGTCATGAACGATGTGATGTACAGTCTTGTCATCATGACCAAAGGTACATTTAGCGTTGTCACTTAGTCCGATGCGGAGCATGTTATGTCCAAATCGGCCATGGCCAGTTCTTAGACTGTTAAGTTTGACCCAGCAGTGGCGATGTAGATTGCATCCTGATGGGTTGGTAGAAGGTGAGGAAATGTAGTTAAATATCCACGTCCTGGATTCTGATTCTTGCCACATATTCCGCCACGTGTTTAGTGCCCAAGTCTTTGGGTGCGATCCAGTGCTAATTTCTAGCAGTTTGTGGGCTTCTCAATGGAAAGGATTTCTTGATGGCAGTCGCAGTTGTGGTGGGGGTTTTGATTGGTGTTTGTCAACAGTTGATGAAGCAGATGGGAGTCACACCCAGCAGCACGTCGCGCAAGAGCAAGGCATTGCTGCTGTCGTCTCACTTCATGAGGAGCAATTCCATTGACTACTGGAAGGTATTGAGTGGGAGTTGACCTGATACAGTTGATCTGTTGTTAAGGGCTACGTCAATCTTGCTGGTGTGGGTGCTCCTTGCCCATACCGATGCACAGTACTATGCAACAGAGTATACTAAAGCTATTGCTGAGATTCGAAGAACGGTTGTAGTCTGCGCCCCCAGGAAAGGCCTGCTAGTCGTCTAATGAGACAGTTGCGAGCGTTGGTGAGCTGTGCGAGCTGTGTGAGATGGCTTTTGTATGTTAGATATCTGTCCAAGGTAACACCAAGATACTTGGGGAAATCATCATACGGGATGGTTGTGCCATTGCAAACGACTTTGATTTTGTAGTTAGCCAGTCTAGTTTGGTGATGTTAAGTCGGAGTCTCCAGTTTTTGAAGTAACGGCTTAAGGATTCCATATCGGTGCCAAGTGTTGTTTCAAGCTTGTTAAAGTTTTTGGCAGAGGTTAGGAGTGCTTTGTCATCTGCGTAGATGTATTTCTTTGAGACAGTGGTTTGTAGGTCAGCAGTGTAAATGTTGAATTAAATCGGTGCGAGCACTGAGCCCTGCGGGACCCCGTTTTTCAGCAAGCATTTTTTACTGGTTTCTTCGCCAACCGTCATTGTAAAGCTTCTGCAGGTGATCATTGTTATGAGAAAGTTCACTAAGGTTTTATCAGGTATGATTTTGTGTAGTTTTACGGCAAGACCTTTATGCCATACCGTGTCATATGCTGCTGATAGATCGACCAGTACAGCACCATTCTTGATACCTTTTTGGAAGTTGTCCTCTATGTCTTCTGTGAGGAGTGTTACTTGGGCTATTGTACAGCGTCCTGTAAGGAAGACGGCCTGCTCAGGTGGGAGTTGAGGATCCACAATGGGTTGGATACGATTGTATATTAATCTCTCCATTACTTTGTAGATTATGCACAGTAAGCTTATTGGACGGTAGCTGCCCGGGTCTTCGGCGGCCTTGTTCGGTTTGAGAATTACCATAACTTTAGCATGTCTCCATATTTTGGGGATTTTCTGAACTTTGATACAGGTGCTGAAGTAATCTCGAAGCCATTCAGTGGATTTTGGTCCAACATTTTTGACAAATTCTGGGTGAATATAGTCTGGTCTGTTTTAGGTAATGCTAATATTTCTACCCATGTTGGCCCAGAAAATAAAATTACTTCCATGTTGCATAATAAAGAGGTAACATCAGTTAAAAACAGCCGTTCTTATAGATCCCCCTTTTGTTATATTCGGTTTAGATTAATGTGCATCAGTATGGAAGCAACCCATTATTTTTGTTATATTTAAATGGTATCCACGAAGACCTGAACTGAACTCAGTCATACAGTGCGTATCAAAAAAAAGGTAATCCGAATTCAGGGGGTTAATATGCCAAGGTTATTTAGTTTGACAATGTACATGTAGTGTACCAAAGAAGAGGAACTCCTCAGCTTTCCATTGATACCTTTATTGACCCATTGCTGTCACACATGACCGAGTACATTGTTATTGAAAATGACAAATTCAAATCGCATTTTTGCAAGTTTGGGTAATCAGTGCAAGGCAGGATAATTAGTGAAAGTCAGTATGATAAACCAGATTTTCTTTAGGAATGACTGGACATTATTCAAGAAGAATCTCTTCTAACATTGCCCTTTTATGCACCCACACCTTCAACATGTCCACCTCCCCTTTCGACACAAAGCTGACAGCGACGGAGCATGTCCTGCACTGCTCGTCTCACCATAGCCGGATTATTGCGTAAAGCATCCACTTCATTTCGAATACGGCCCTGCAATTCATCAAGATCACGGGAGGAGTTGCAAACACCTTGTTCTTCAAATGTCCCCAAAGGAAATAGTCACATGGTGTGAGGTCAGGTGATCTTGGACAGCGATAAGGCGATGTGCTGGGGCGCCATCTTGGGCCCACCAGAGTTGTCTGAAGACCCCACGAACCTGTCGCTCAAAGTGTTCCTGCAGCTGCGGTAAAACGTTATCATTGAGCATCTGCAGATACATGTTACCATTGACATTCCTTTGAAAGAAAAACGGTCCGATCAGCTGACCACTTCCACAAAGTCCTAACCAAACAGTCCACTTTTGTCGACTCATGTTAACCTCAAAATTGAATTCTGGGGCTGTCTTGCTGGTGCATATTCAAGAACATTATGCGTATTGACCTTGCCGTTCATGAAGAAAGCAGCTTCGTCGCCGATTACGAGATTCCGCAGAAAATTGACATCTCTCTCGGTACGGGCTATCAACAATCTGGCAAACGCCAGCCTTCTAGCAAAATCTCCTGGCGTAAGTTGATGTCGGATGTGAATCCGATATGGATGCTGGTGGAGGTCCAATCTCGTGATTCTGTTGAATGTCGCCGAAGGCAATCTCAGCCCATTTCGCCTTGCGCTGGTGTCCCTAGGATGCTCCAAAAGTTGCTGCCTTACTGCTGCAATGTTCCTTCTGATCGCCCGGTGCGCCTCCTGCCAGAATTCCCCTTGTTGCGGTTGAGGCTAGTGCCATACTCTTTGATATTTTCTAACATTCGCCCAGATGGGTTTGGCTGGGGGCTCCCGTTCTGGGAAACGTTCCTGAAAGCATCGCGAGTTTGCTGCAAACTGTGAGTTTGGTGAAATGTTGTAATCACGAAAACTCGCTGTTCAGTCGTTAGTTGTACCATCTTTCCAACTACCTGTCCCTAAACCCAGGCCCTTCTTAAATACCCAACTTGAAGAAAAGGATGTCGTAACAGACGATTACCGCACCAGCTTAAAAATCTTACATAATCATCTAGGCAGTCAAGTGATGCGTCCATTTCAGACTGCCTTGAACCATGGAGGAAGACTCTGTTTTCTTCCTCCATGCTTGAACTGATTACCCAAACTTGCAAAAATGCGATTTGAATTTGCCATTTTCAATAACAATGTACTCGGCCATGTGTGACAGCAATGGATCGATACAGGTATCAATGGAAAGCTGAGGAGTTCCTCTTCTTTGGTACACTACATGTAAATTGTCAAACTAAATAACCTTGGCATATTAACGCCCTGAATTCGGATTACCTTTTTTTTGATACGCACTGTATATTTGTACGTGAATACTTTGATTGCAAATAAAGATAAGTTTTTATTCTTACTATAAGCGATTCGTTGTGATGTGACATGTTTTATATTAGTAGTAATTTTATACTAGAGGGCCTTGGCCTTGAGGGTTAAGCCTTGGCCTTAGCCTTAAGGCTTGAGGGTCAAAGCCTTGGCCTTGAGGGTCAAAGCTTTGGCCTTGGCCTTGGCCTTGAGGATCAAAGCCTTTGCTCCATCACTGGTTTTACCTATAGTCTTTATATACACTCACTGGCCAAAAGTATTTTCAAATTTCAAAAAGTCTTTCAAATAACGGAGGAAAAGATAAAGCTATCGCAGATACGTATAAAAATAGATATTACATTCCGCTGGATTTTGAATTGTTGACTAATCATCAACCTTACTATCAATCGGGAATCGGAGATCGATTGACTTACGAACTCGTGTTTAATACATTTTCTAGCGTAATTAAAAGCACCGACGATAATGCAAAATATACTATAAGCGGAATTTCTTTAGAATATGAGGTCGTTCATATGCCAGAACTCGCTCGAACGATTAGAAATCAATATAGTAACCGGGTGAGTATATTGTTTGATCGCGTACTAAGACAGAGCGTAACTCTGTTAAACAAAAAAGACACAACATGGAATATAAATTTAAATACTCCCGCAAAAAATATGAAAGGAATATTGTTTTTATTCAAAGAACCTAACGTACAAGAAAGCAATAAATTTTATAATCCAAAAATTGATAAAGTTTCAATTACCATCGAAGGTGTTCCTAACCAACTCTACGCGCATGGAATGAAAAGATATCAACATTGGGAAGAGATTTCAAACTATTTTGGTGATTCGAGTAAACAACACGCTAACGTTAAACAAGCTGATTATTTACTTAGTAGATACGGTTTATTTTTAGATTTAAGAACGAGTACGGATAATGTAATACACGGAAGCGGAAGACGAGTACAAAACTTATCCGAAGGAATTACTATTTTAATTGAAAAAGAAGCGGAAGCTGCGGGAGAACTTAACATGTATACATTTATTATTATGGATGCGCAACTCGTTATAAGAAATGGCCGGTTTGAAACTGTTGATTATTAAAATTAGCGTCTAATATTAAAAGAAAATGTTACCTAAATATCCACACGCTGCGTTAATTTGCGGGCAAACCGGATGTGGAAAAACTGAATTTGTTTTAAATTTATTACAAAAAGAATATTTTAAATATTTTAAAATGATAGTTGTATTATGTAGTACCATCGGTAACAACGACGCGTATCAAAATAGAAAATGGATTTGGAACGACGAGCGAGTGCTGGTTGATGATTTAAAAGATTATTCGTTAAACAAAGCGATAGAAATGTATAGCGAAATATTAGAAGGAATCGAGACGTTGTTTATCATCGACGATTGTAGCGCGAGTAAAGATTTACGATATAAAAAATTTGGTAAAAATGAGACGAATGCATTAGTACGATTGGCTTTTAGTGGTCGACACGCGCATCATAGTTGTTGGGTAGTTTCGCAAAAATATAATAGCGTATTGAAAGATTTTAGAGAGCAACTTAAATGGGTATGTTTATTTTATTGTAAAGATAGAGATTCGTTTGAGAATTGTCTTCGAGAAAATGATGTTATACCAACGAGCGAGTTACGAGAGCAAGTGCGTGAGAAATTAAAACGAGTTAAACATCGCAAATTGATTTTAAAAACGGATCAACCTACCGGTTATGAGATTATAGACTAGGTGACGCTGTAGGTTACTTGTAGGTTATCTATAGGTTACCTATATGTTACTTGTAGGTTACTTGTAGGTTATCTATAGGTTACTTGTAGGTTGTTTATAGGTTACTTGTAGGTTATCTGTAGGTTATCTATAGGTTATCTATAGGTTATCTATAGGTTATCTATAGGTGACGCTGTAGGTTACTTGTAGGTTATCTATAGGTTACCTATAGGTTACTTGTAGGTTACTTGTAGGTTATCTATAGGTTACTTGTAGGTTGTTTATAGGTTACTTGTAGGTTATCTATAGGTTACTTGTAGGTTGTTTATAGGTTACTTGTAGGTTATCTATAGGTTATCTATAGGTTACTTGTAGGTTATCTATAGGTTATCTATAGGTTACTTGTAGGTTGTTAGTAATTTAAATAATTATTATAAAATCTATTTATAAAGCATGAATACTATTATGCTTTCTACCATGGCGTGTAAAATATACTACGATTACGGCATGTTAATAGCGCCGCTCAGTGCAACTTTAATTACGGCAAAACATTTAAAAAGAAAAGAATAATTTTGTATAGATAATAAAAGCGATGGAAACGAACGAGCAAAATGCGCAAGCACCACAAACGGTAACGAACGAGTTACAGAATGCACCGTTGACAGTAACGAAAACACCAACTAAAAATGAAAAAACCCAAATAGAGTCGCGGCGGGTAAAAAACTCGCTGAACTTAATAAGCTTAAAAAACAACAACTAAAAAAAGTGCGGCTAAAACGCAACGCGTAAAGAGTGTTACGTCACAAGCGTTAAAAGGTGATATTCAAAAAGAAACAAACTACTCAGCTACCGCTTTCTATATCGCTATCGGATGAGCAATTGGAGGTTTAGCTTATTTTTTATTTACTAAAAAAGCTAACGCAAACAAACCAGAGCCTACACCGATAAAAAAGTAGAGACACAACAATTTAGTAAAACAACACCCTTTTTGCCGACGAAAGAACTCGCTGTTTTTGAAATGGAATACAATTTTTTTTAAATAAAATAATTATAACAACAGAGTATAAAATAAGATGGACACAAAAACAATCGCCGATTCAGTTTATCACAGTGCCGTTTTAACGCTTTTTACAGTTTTATACAGCATGTGTTAGGTAAAAAAGTATTAAGCGTAGAACCAGCCAACTTGGGAAAGTTGGATATAAAAGATGGAGTAAAACTCACCGCAACGGTTTGGATTATCTTCAATGACGCAAATGTGGTTAGTTAAACAAGGAATTTTACCATCCTCGCTTATGCCTAAAAATTCTATATAATAAAAATAATATTTATAAATATTAATAAATGGATAAACAAAAGCTTCAAAACGCTTATTATAGTCCAAAAGGATATTACAAAGGTCATGATGCGATTAATAAATTAGTTCAAGAAACTAAAGTGAATAAATCAATTGTTTCACAATGGATTAAAAAGCAAGCGTTGTGGCAAATTTATTTAAACTATCCTAAATATATTCCAAGACCAACGAGTTCAAATAGTACGTTAGAAAAACCAAATGAAGTTCATCAAGCAGATTTATTGTTTCTTCCGCACGATACGATCGGTAAACGTGCTAAAAAAACGTACAAGTACGCGTTAACAATTATCGATGAAGCCAGTAGATATAAAGAAGCGGAACCATTAACCGATAAAACCGCTATTCAAGTCAATAACGCATTTGAAAAAAATTATAAACGTTCGTTGTTAACTTGGCCTAAAATTCTCAAAGTCGATCCTGCAAAAGAATTTATGAGTAGCGTTAATGTATTAATGAGTAAACACAAAGTAAAATTTCAAAGAAGCGAAGCCGGTAATCATAGAGCTCAAGGTATGGTAGAGCGATTTAATAGAACATTAGCCGAAATATTATTTTCTCATCAATACGCTAAAGAAATAACGACAAAAGAAAGAAATAGAGAATGGGTTAAAAGATTATATGCGGTTGTAAAAGCATTAAATAATACAACAACACGACTTGTAAATTTAAAACCAAAAGACGCGATTAAATTACGTAGTGTCGAGCAAAATCCAGCCTCACCAGTTAGCGGCGCAGCTAAAAAGAAGAATGAAAAAAGAATTCCAAACAACAGTTTAGTTCGGTATTTATACGCGCCCGGTGAAGCTGAAAAAGATACGAGACGTCGCGCAACTGATCCTACATGGAGTATAACAATTTATAGAATAGCTAAAACGATACAAGCTGCGAATCAACCTATCTTGTATTTTTTAGACGCAGGGCCCGCGCGTAGTTTTGTAAGAGAAAAATTACAAATTATTCCTCGAGATACAGAAAATCCACCTATTAAACTAAACTAAATGGTAGATGACCGTAATTTTCTATATATATACCGTCTGTTTTTACAATAAATTTCTTTTTGTCTTTTGGATCTAACAAGTATATAAGACCTTCAACTTTTTCACATTTTGCACGTAGACGTAAATAATGTTTTACATCTTTGTACAAATAACGTTTATCTAGTTTACCCTCGCTAGTTAGTGGAAAAATTATATTATTAAATCGTTTGTGAAATAATATAGATTTCGATAAATATTCGCTCTTTTTAGTTGTCATCTTTAATATTAAACGAGATCATATTTTTTAAGTATTTCAATTTTATAAGTAAGATTTTTTTTAAATTCTAAACTAAACGGTAGCTGGCGTAGCTAGTCTAAGACTAAAGTTCTATAATCGCCGTAAGCGTATGTATGTATTCCGTTTTCTAAAATATATTTCTTTGTGTCTAAAGGAGATAGCGATATTTTATTTACTCGCGTCGTATATAATCTATGTTTTTCATGTTTAATAAATTTCATATCATGGTGTAGAGTATTTTTTTTAGATAAAACTTGTTTATAATTTTTGTGTTTAATATTCTGTTTTAAAACTTGTTTTTTAACGCCTTTAGCTTTTTTTATTTCTATTTTGTTTGATAAAAGTATAGAGTACATTTTTGGTCTTAAACTTACTTTTTGATCAATTAAAGTTCCCGCAGTCTCGTCTTTCATTTTACCAATCACTTTTTTATTTTCTTCAGAAAATAGAAAATGATCTTGTTTATAATTACTAAAATCGTATAAATGCTTATCTTTCTTCATATCTTCATATACATCTTCCGTTTGAATCTCGACGATTAAACTATCTGTATCCGTGTAAAGTAACTCGCACTTGTCGTCGTACTTTTTTTTTTAAATGATTGTAATAAAAATCATACATAAAAGCTTTAGATAAATCCAGTACGCTCATTCCTACGTAGACTGGTTTATTGAGTAAGAGTTTTGTTTTGTGCATGTGAACCGCCACTAAATCATTATCAAAAATCCTTGCCTCGGCAAAATTTGGTTTTGCGACGAGTTTTTTAATTTGATTTTCAGCTTTTTTATCGTTTAATCGTTTCAAATTTAAGTTAACGCGTTTTCGAAAATTTTCCATCGTTTTTCCAAAAACTGAATTGTTCATGAGTTTGTACAAATCTTTTTCAAAATCACACGTCGCGTCTTTTCTTAGTCGAGTGTTTTTATCGATGTATGATTTCATCCAACATGATTCATCAAATTCTAAAACGCGATGAATTTTAGTTAGTTTCATACTGAGTTGTGTATAGTGTTGTAAATTACGATAATGAAGCACGTAGTTGCGTTTATCGTATAAATTGGGAACTAATTTTGCAACGTTCGGTGCAGGTTTGTCTTTTAATAACTCGAGCTGATACGGAGACATCCATTCTTTCGGTACTATTAACGTTTCCGGTGCGAGTGGATATTCGCTGTGAGAATCGTGTAAACGAGTTGGATATTCTAAATCAACTTCTAAAATACATCCTTTTCCATTTTTAAATCCTTCGCTATCGAGTTTATCAATTTGTTTTCTAGTCATCCATTTAAAATTACCAGTTGGTAAAGGTTGACTCATCGCCCAACCGTATAAATTATTTGCGTCTAAATACATAATATAACTCGATGGAATCGTTTCATCGTAATCAATTAAGTATTTATTGTTTGCTTTCGCGTACCGTTTACTCACCATGCACGTTCCTCCTCTCGTACCTTTTTCTATAAATAAATGCATGTTAACATCCGTAAACAATTCTAAAGTTTGTCTCGTTTGTTTTAATAAAGCCTCAAAACTTAATCCAGGACTCGTTAAATAATTAGCCGGATCTAAACCGTACTCTCGTAAACAAGTATTACGAAAATTTTCAAATACATCAGCTAATAAACAAGTATCGGTACGCACGTATAAATCGTGATAACCACCGAGAGTTTTACAATCAAATTTTTTCCAATTTGTTTTTGCGTGCTCGTATTGTTCTTTAGTAATGTGTTGGTTATTTAAACTACTATAAAAAGATTTTTGTAAAGGAAGTTGTTTTTCTTCAAATCTTTCAAAACTGTTCATGTATTCGTATGGATAAATACCCTTCTTTTTTAAAAGATTTTCTGAATCAAATTTAAACTTGCTAGTTATTGGAAAAGAATTGTTTGATTCTACGAGTTTATCCAACGACGCGAGTAAAAATTGATAACTATCGATAAATCGTAATTGTCCGATTGAAAAAGAAATGTATTTTTCGCTATTATTTGCGATACACGTTAGTTTTCCTTTCGTTTTACCCGCGGCTTGCATAATAAAATGAGAATCATAACCTCGTAAATGATGAAACACAACCGGAATAAATGTTTTATCTGGTTTTAAACTTAATTGTAAATTACATTTATTATGCGCCGCACCTCTATATTTTCCGGTTATGTGACAATGATCGCGTACTTTTCTAAACTTATCGACATCATTACTAAAAAATTTCTTTTCACATATCCAACAATTTTTTGCATTCGTATAATTTTCTTCATCTTCTTCGGTCATTATTATTTTTTTTGGATTTTTAAATATCTCATTAATGTTTTTTACGTCTTTTTCTAATTCGTTTAAAAAATGTTCGGCTGCATCTTTTCCACGATAAACGATAGGATAACTAAATTTACCGTCACACCGAACGATAACGTACGAATAACCGCAAACGATGTGTTCTTGTAGTTTTTTAGTATTAGTAACATTGACGTCTTTTATATTTTTAATAATACTTTCAAAGTCGGCGTATATTACGAAAGGAACTTTCATCTTTCTATGAATATTTTTAAACTTTTGCGTATCGTTTTTACCTTTTATTGGCATCACTACCATCGTTGGTCTATCGTTAATTCCCTTACACATGTTTTTATGATTTTCGAAATTTGATTCCGTTGAAAAATTTTGTAAACACCTTAAACAAAAATGTTTACGATTACCGTTCTTCGTTTGATCAAAAAGTAATTTATTAACATCTTTTATCCAAACGTAGTGAGAACGAGTTCCTTTTTCTTCTTCTTTTTGAATTAATAATAAATTTATACAATCCATAGTTTTTGGTTGTTTGCTGTGATGATAAACTAGTATTCATTTTCCTTCGCAACCAAAAACGTTTAGCGCTAAACAATTTTGTTTCTCTACTCGTTCAATCTGACAGAGTGGTGTAGGCGCATCAATACCATTAAAATTAAAACCATCCTCTATTGAGTACTTGCTCATTCTTTGAGGATCTTTTAAAGTTGGAAAAAGAGCGCTACGTAGTGCCCACCGCAAACAATTATCGTCATTGTTTTTTACGTTGATGCATGCGAGTTTATTTTTTATATACGCCGGCAACTCGATATAAGAACCACCTCTTAAAGGTTTATATCTCGCGATAGTGATATTCATATCTACGATACGATCTACCATCCAACCAGAACCATTATGAGTCCATTTTTCTAATGCCACTTGAATTTGTGAAAAAACATTATTTAATATATTTTCAATGTCTTTTAAATTTAATAAAACAATTTGTCTATTATTATGAAAATTGGGTTCGGCGTCATCGACTGTACCGTCTAGTTTTTCTTTTTGTAATTTAATACGTATATATATCATAAACTTGTACGATTTAAATTCTTGCAAATCTAGTCCCAACTTTGCGATTATCTTTGGTTTTACCGCTTCCCAAAAAATATTTAAATCTTTTTCTTTACTGTGATTCAACGGAACGACCATTCTTCGTTCGCGTAAATAGCTTCCACCGTTAATCGGTGGTTTAAATCTCAACTCTTCTTCTCGACCGTGAAACCTTTTAAAAGCGGCTATGTAGTCTTTTTTTAATAACCGCGCATTTTTACCCGCACCGCGTTCTGGTAACTCTATATTTTCAACATTCATACGCTCTTTCAATTCGGTTAAACTTAATTTATATAATGGCTTAGGTTTATGTTGTCGTAAATAATTTCTTACCGCTATGTAATATGCACGTTTATCTAGTTTACCCTTACAGTTATTCTACCAAAGTGTTCTCGCGCAAAATCTTTCAACATTGCTAATGTCCATTTTGATAAATATTTTCATCTTAATTCCATACTCATCTTTACTATATATCTTGATAATATTTTTTCAGTTTCTCAGTTTTATAAGTAAGATTTTTTTAAATATCTATATAATTGTTTCAGTTTCTCAGTTTTTTAAGTGTTAATTTTTTTAAAGTATATCAATAGCAATGAGATAATATTTCTTAGTTCGCCCCCTACTACTACCCACCACCAAAATACAACCTCATCTAACAACCACGCCCACCTTAAAGTCATGCCTCACCTCATACAATCTCATCTAACAACCTCAAATCCCATCCACCCTCTTTTTTAACAGCAACCACCACCACCAACACCTTTTTTAAAAACAACTCGCGTCTTAACACGTCCTCCGCTTAAAAATACTAAAATTGATTTTATTTTAGGAGGTGCGCTGGGTCCATCTTCTAACATACTACTGTTTACTACACAGTCTGGACATGTTTAGTCAACAGAGGGCGCTAATTACTCGTTTATGATGTTTCTGGTTGAAGACGCCGTCGCTAAAATGGACTTTTCCATGGCAAAGAGGCATGGTGGCAATTTTGCGGGCGATTTCTTTTATAGTCAAGTATTTGCTCAACATTATGAACAATTTATTATTGTTACTTTTTTGGATTGGAAACTATCTCCTTAGATACAGCTGAACAGGTTGGCAGCAAAATCTTAAACAACTGTGTCATGGTATAATTATTTGTTATGGTAAATGGTCACTGGGCAACTGTGGGGGAAAAACAAGTAAATATGTCTGGTCATATTAAAGTTGTATCGGTAAATTTACCAACACACACATTTTGCGCCTCCCCCAATTCTGATGTCATTCGGCAAATTAGCTCCATCCCCCTTCCCCAAAGAAAATGCCTTCGCTACGCCTCTGTGTGCATCCATCGGCAAACCTGCAATCAAGGCCATGGAGAGGGCCATGGCAGAGGCCAATGGCACAATAAGCCCACTTCACTGACCAGATTCCACTCCGCAACAGCATTATAACCAACATTGCTATTTAACGATAATAATTATATAAAACCAATAGGTTTGATTCTTTAAATAGCTTGAATGAAATAATTGCGCTATAATTGATTTTCTTGTGAAAACGAAGTTTTTCCTTTATAGCAAATTTTCATATACTTTGAGATGATGATTGTACGATACGATTCCAGATCTCAGACGTTGATATGTTAGTTATTTGATGTTGTTTTGTAAATACAAATTGTTATTGGAAAGTTATTTGGACGATTTCATGGTTAATTTTGTCTCAAAAACCTGATTTTTAAAGGTTTGTTTAAATGTTTTTTTTGCTCATTGTATAAATTTATGTCATCAATTGTATTATTATTATATCTGCGTTTATTGTACTTTTGGTAAAAAAAGATTTGGTTCAAAATATTTAAAAATCATGTTTTTGGACAACATTTACCCAAAATATTGCTTAAAACGCCCTCTAGTGGTATTTTAAATGCTGTCACATTGTTGCCTGTACTGAAGACAACATTTGTGCCAAATGTCATAGCCAACGGACAAAAAATAAGGAAGTTATGGGAAAAATTAAAAAAAATTGACCAAAGATGAAGAAAAATTACCGAAAATGGGCATAGCGCCGCCTAACGGTGATCTATGAAAGTTTTGAAAGCCTCATTCGATAGATCGCGTCAAACCAATCATGCCTACGAGTTTCATGAAAAACGGCTGTTGAATACAGAAAATACGGAGTCTGTTTGATTCAATATAAACATAAAACAACCAATCTGTTAACCCGAATTTGTCTTGATGCAATCCAAAACAATGTATTTTCCTAAAAGAGACAACACCTCGGACACAATCATTTTTAGGGAAGTGTGTTAAATAAAAATGTTACTATTTGGTTTGTGATAACCTGAGGAATTTAACATGATATCACAGGCGTAGCCAGGAAGGGGGCCAAATCATTAACTCAAAAGTGTTGACAAAGAGGGGCCATGTCCCCCTCCCCTCCCCCTGAAGAGCCTGAATGCAACAGCGGCGGACTCATTTTGAAAGTGGTTGGGGTACGCAAATCGAAACAAGCAAGCCAGTGAAATTTTTCGAACTCACGGCGTCGAGTGCGGTGCCCGCTTAAGGGCTCAGGGAAACTTTTCCATTCAAGAGGATCTGTGAGAGCTATAATTGTGCTAATAACGGATGAGTCCAAAGTTTACCGAAGACAAGAGACCATCTTACAGTTCTCTCCTTTGCATTCTTATCTTCTACATGTACAGAATAAACCATAATTTTATCCAGAAAGTAGAGAGCCGCTGTCCTCTCCCAAGTATTTCAACCCATTATCAGACCAGGGTCACATATATATGATTTCAATCAAACTTGGTTCAAAGAAACTCATCCTTCCTATATTCACATTAACCGGATGCAAATGTACCGTGTTTCTGAGCTGCGGTTTCAGGTGGTTGTTGTCCCCCCCCCCCACACTCGTTGAGCCACTTTACAATTTTGGGGGAAATTTAACTATTAATACACCAGTTTCAATGTAGGCCTATGTATTAATTAAACAAGCTCAATTTCCACAGTAATGATCTGGACAGATCTCATCGCCCTGGTAAACCCCAGAAATCATATATCCCTTCCGGTGCCTCCAAAAAGCCATTCCCCATCATCATGAAGTTTACCAGCTACAGACCACGTTAAATGGGGTTTTCGAACAAACGCCAAATGCACAGATCAGATGTGGAAGATCAGATGACCAAGAACTTGATAATAAGGTGACATGAGCTCATAGGGGAGGCTATAAGAACCGTTATATCTTTGAAGTTGTCTGAAATAGAGATGGAAAGATCACCTTGCTCTTTAAGAACAAAATAAAGACATCGATCACCACCCTCATAGAACTTGTATACTGTTTTTGGTTGAACAGTCAACATACATAATATATGACTATGTATAGTTAATCATGTATCAATCATGTTTTTTTTGTCTCAATTATATCCAGTTAATTTCCCCTACGTTCAGTATGTTCGGATTGTTTGTGTCAGTCAATAAGTCAATACTAATTTGTGTGAAGATATGTTGCCCATGTTTTTGTTATTTTTCATCGAAACATTGCTGAAAATATCCTACAAAAGAAAACAATAAATGAATAAATAAAACCCGGCATTACATACGTGACGGCTTAAACATTATTAACTGAGAATTTAACACCCCAGTTTATTTGTTAGTTCATACTTACCTTTACTCTTTACTCAACTGCATTATTATTCAAATTGAGGAAGCGCCCTCTACGATTGCATTTCTATCGCGCGCTTTCACCTTCACACTGTTTTCTGTCGAAGATCCATTTACATGTCTTCGTCTTCATATCATTTTCAACTTATATTTCAAGAATATCATTTATCTAAACTCAGATTTACACTTTCATTAACATTAATACTTTCATTTAGTGATTATTTGCTATTATTTCGTTCATTATTGATGTATTTGGAATGAATTAGTAAGTAAAAGAATGAGATAGCTTACGATTATATTGAATGTCCTTAAGACAGACTTATTTCATATATTTCACAATTGATAATGTTAAGGAGATTCACAAGTGCTTTATTGTTTAAACAGTTATCTCCTAAGACTTATTCTTGTTTCATTTTCCTTAGTTTGCATTGTTTATGATATATTCAAGATGGCAGACGCTGCCCAGGTTTTTGGCGCGAACCGCAGATTATTAATAATTGTGTAATTACGTGATCCTATTATTGATCTTTGAATTTTGTAAAATTTTAAGTTAAATTTTGCTCTCTCCGCATTGAAGTTGATGGATTTCCCTACTCATGTGATATAGTTTGTTTGTTTGTCTTTTATATTGTGATATTTACTGAAGCTAGTGAGAATTATTTATCTAATAACAATGATGATACTATTTCCAGAGGTCAGAGTTACTGCTTCTAAATGCCAGGAGTCTCTGTAATACTTCACCTTAGCTTCACTGAAAATTCTTTAAGAGAAAAATCATCCTTATAGGCCTATTCACATGAACGCTTGTCATCTCGTACTCTCGTCATATGTAGTACCTGAGATCAAGTCTGTATACTGGCTGTATTATTTTGTCATCAGTAGCTGAATAAACATCGTGATGCCTAATTGAATACTACCACCAACAGCGTGCTCTGTCGCGTAGGTTTATGCTAAAAAATAAACAGCTTTGAAGCAGTTCGACCAAAGCGCCCGCCAGTCATGTTCCCTTTTCCCTAACAGTTGTAATTGGCGATAAACGGACATTCCCAACAATGAGGTTATCGTTCTCATAATACCCAACAATGAATACATTTGAGTTATCCAAAAGTTGTAACAAAAACACCCAACTTGAATGACTCGAGGTGTAGCTAACTTGCAGCTAGAGCTTAAAGTTTACCCAATACCGAAACATCACACATTTGGAAAACACGACCCAACAATTGTGCGATTTATTTTACCCATCACATTTGCCCATACTGTTTTAAACATCTTTTAGTACAAACTATAGACTATAGAGCATGTGCAATACGAAATCACAAACAAAGGATCAACATCCAAATAAATCAAACTAGCGATTTGAATGGACGGACCAAACGATTTGAGATTATCAGTATAAAGATTTACTATTTATTTACACATGAAATTGGGAAATATGGTCCAGTCCACCGTATAGATACCGTACCTTTTAAAATGTAAACAAATAAATATGTCTATATCCTGTGACGTAGGCGGATGAACAGTGAATTCAGTCTATAAATATACCAATATATATACCGTTTATTTTGAAATTTCCACTTTTTTGTTAAAAATACTACATTTTTTATACTGTTTTCATTTAATATGTGTCTTTGTTGTACCTTTGGTTTAAAAAATCATTAAAAATTATGTTTTTGGAACAAAATGACCCAAAATATTGCATAGCGCATAGCGGTAATTGAAATTATGTCAAATTGTTGCTTTTACTGAAGACAATATTTGTGCCAAATTTCATGGCCGTCGGATAAACATTAATGAAGTTATGGGAAAATACAATTTTTTGACCAAAAAGTTACCAAAAATGGGTATAGTGTCCCCTAAAGGTGACCTATGAAATGTTCCATGGCCTCATTATATAGATCGCGTCAAACCGAATATGCCCACGAAGTTTCATGAAAATCGGCTGGTAAATACAGAAAATACGGAGGTGGGGGAGGGGGGACAATGAGCCCCTTCCCGGGTCTGAGAAGGGAAAAAAACAAGTCTTGATAGGGCTAAGGTGAACTACGAATTTGTAATATTTTCTTTGAATTCTGGTAAACATTAAACAACTACACTGTTATAATTTCTTCTTGTTTAGAGGAGATACTGAAAATGCATTATATTTCGATTGGCAAATACACCTTGGTACTCATAATTATTTTTTATTGTCAGACATAATAACGGTCAAGGTCAAATGATTGATAAATGTGTGTTAACAAATTTATAAACAGCATCTCAGACGGAAAGATATCAAGGAATGTGCTATCAACATTCATACTCCCTCTAATTTGTTTCGCCAATTGAAGTAAAATAAATCAGAAGTGATTTGTGGGTGGTTACTGTTGATTGAAATGTAAAATAAGCTTGTGTAGACCATTAAATGTTCTTGATTTTTTCTGATTTTTGTTATCCAGTCATTACGATTTGATGACAAAATAGGGTTAAATCATCGTATGATCTCAGATTTCAGAGGTAGGCCTAAACGCATACTTTGTGTAATACTGTCAAGGTATCAAACAATTTGAACCATTATTTGCTGCCAGAGGTTCTCTTTCTTGTATAAATACAATAAACAAATATAATCACAAATTAATCTCGACAGACAACACTCGATATTATATATTACATCAAAAGCATTGGAAATAATACCAACAAATACATTTCTTTATCAAAATGGGGATTTGTTCGCAACCCTTCGGTGATAAAATCGCAAACCTTCTGGGGGTTCGACCCGGCCGGGACCCCACCAGGGGATTTGCTCCAGACCCTGATACCGCATACATGTTTACTTAACTCTTAACTCTTAATCCTGGTGACACGCATGATTTCTACTGATATGATTATCTTTTTGATTCAAGATACCGGTATTTAACAGTGTCATGATCAAGCCTATCATCCCACCGCTGCCACCATGTTGTGTTGTGATCCTTAGTCGGGGTTACTAATAGCCCGTACGCGTCCCCTATAACGGTTGTACGTAAACCAGGAGGTAACGATATACGAATAATGTTCTGACATGCGCGCTCTGAACAAAGTCTGTCTATTTGATCCCTATGAAATGCCCCGAATAGATGACATTCTGGATGAAGTTTCTGGTGTGAAATACATTTCCACTCTGGACTTAACAAAAGGTTTCTACCAAGTCCCATTAGACCCAGAATCGCGTCTACTTACTGCATTTGTGACTCCTTTCGGTCTGCAAAATAGTTCTAGTTCATTTGTGAGACTAGTTGACAAAATACTACATGGCTGCCAAGACTATGCAAAAGCCTATATTGATGATATCTGTATATTTTCGGACACTTGGGATGATCATGTCAAATATGTCGATGAAATCCTTACCACAATCCAAAATGCAGGTCTCACAGTCAAGCCAAAAAAGTGCAAATTTGCTAAGCAAGAGGTATCGTATCTTGGTCACATCATAGGTAACAAAACAGTAAAACCTATGCAGGAAACAATAGAAGCTGTCAGTAAATTTCCACAGCCTATAACTAAAAAACAGGTCAGAGCTTTCTTAGGACTATCAGGTTATTACAGGAAATTCATTCCAAATTATGCTGATACTGCTCGACCACTGACAGATCTGACAAAGAAGTCATGTCCCAACACAGTAAACTGGGATGTAAATTGTGAAATAGCCTTCACAAAACTAAAGAAGTGCCTTACTACTCAACCAATTCTGAACACTCCTATTTTCACAAAAGAGTCCATTTTGCAAACTGCTGCATCCAATTTTGGACTTGGAGCAGTTCTAACTCAAATTGATCATGAAGGAAATGAAAAACCTATTCTATATCTGAGTAGAAAATTACAATTAAAGGCAGAGAAGAAAACTACACAATATCAGAAAAAGAGTGTCTTGCTATCATATGGAGTATTGGTAAACTCCATTACTATTTATGTGGTCACAAGTTCACAATCATGACAGACCACCAAGCACTGAAATGGTTGGAAGTGAACAAATCAAATAATGCCAGACTTACAAGATGGTTCCTTGCTCTTCAAGCATACCATTTCAGTATTGAGTACAAACAAGGAAGCAAAAACCAAAATGCTGATTTCTTAAGTAGAATTTAAGAAGTAATAAAGAATGCACAAATATTAAATTATATTACATAAATATCTGCAAATCAACAAATTTGTGTAACATTATCAAATTAATCTAACTTTAATTGTATAATGATATAAATATGGTCTATTCAAATGAAGCCAATGGTACATAGAACTTAAATATTGTACTATAAGTTAAAAACTTAGGAAAGGCATCTATTAAAAAATATAAATAAAGCTTGAATAAGAAAGTTCAGTAAATTTATGCCGTGTTCAAAGTATGAATGTGGAACATTATAAATTTGTGAAATTGGATGGCAACTGATCACCAACGTACTACAATCATCGAGCAGATGCAACGCTCCAGAACTTTATAAATACAGGTTTCTTGAACTAAAAAGGTTTCCAAATATGGAAAATCGAGAATCTGGAACATTATAAACTTGTAAAATTGGATGTCAACTCATCACCAACGTACTACAATCATCGAGTTGATGCATTGCTCCAGAACTTTATAAGTACATGACTCTTGAACCAAAAAAGGTTTCCAAATATGGAACACATTTTATAAACAGTTTTGTGTTTAATATTAATATATACTAATACATGTATGCTAGACCCTGGCTAGTGTTTAAAATACACAGTATTTTCTTCCAACGGGGAACATGTCATGATCAAGCCTATCATCCCATGCACGATAATTATGCGTAGCCTTAGCGTGCGCGCATTGCAAAGAGCAGCGTGTTGAAACTGACGCAATGCCGCGTGATGAGAATGTTTTTGATATTGTTTTGTTATGGAAAATAAAGATAAATAATTCATTCTTCGGTTGGGGTCTGACTGAGAAGGAGACACACACATATCTATGCTGTAATGCTTTTATGAATCAATAAATGTTGAATCTATTTGATGTTTATAATCAACTGGAAGTCTCTTGAAGTAATACTTCTTGTGAATGTTTGTAACCTCTACGGACAGCATCACGAATCCAGTTAACACGAATTCTTTTACTTGCAACTTCACGACAAATTTAAAGTGAAGCAAGTTAACACGAATTCTTTTACTTGCAACTTCACGACAAAGTGAAGCAAGTTAACATTATTTGTACGTCTCTGAAAGCTCACCTCTTAGTAACCCCGACTAAGGATCACAACACAACAAACAGAAACAACTAAAAGAAAAAAAAATCCACAAACAAACAAACACAAAACAATATTTAAACACACACAGTCACACACACCCTCACGCACATTGATTTGTGGGGTATTCCTTTGTTCGTTCTATTATCCCTTTTCCTTATAATTCTCCTGTGGGGTACAAGATTTTCTATAGTTACCTTGTGGGGTCCAATTGTTCTATTGTGTTTTGGACCCCACAACGAATGGTGTGTACGTTCACACATACACACACACCCTCACACACATTGATTTGTGGGGTATTCCTTTGTTCGTTCTATTATCCCTTTTCCTTAGAATTCTCCTGTGGGGTACAAGATTTTCTATAGTTACCTTGTGGGGTCCAATTGTTCCATTGTGTTTTGGACCCCACAAGTAACCATGTACACGTTCACACGCACGCGCGCGCACGCACGCACGCACGCACGCACGCACGCACGCACGCACGCACAAAAACAACAACAATCTGATAAAAAAATTATGGCTTAGTATGATGTGTCCTTAAATCTAAATTAGTAACAACTGCATGTAACTATTTCGATGGGCAAAAACGATCTTTGTACTTTTGTTTCTACGTCAAACGTAAATCACAGTCCAAACGAAATTGTGGCTGGTTGGATGCATTTTCCTTTTAACGACACGGAGTAATGAGTTACTGGTTGTTTTCTGTATCCAGAAAGAAATTAAACCTTGACTGCCTCGATATTAAAAATGTTCGGTGGCATACCGCCCTACACAGACAAGTGCTACAGTGTGGGACAAGTAATTAATTAATAAAATCAAACTATCATTATGCGTATATATAATATTTCGATCGGCAAACATAAAGTTCATAATGATTTTAGATTTCAGATTGTTTTTGTTGGCCGTCAGAGGTAACAAGAAATCGGTCGATTGATGCTGTGTGATTACAATTCATGAAATTACAACTTACAATCTCCAGAGATTTGGTAGACCGTCAAATGTTCCTGGTGCAAGTTCACTGATTCTGTTGTTATCCAGATATCTAGGATAGGAATAAAAAAGTAGGGATTGACATTTAATTAAAGCCCGTTTATTAAAGCCCGTTTATCCTAAAGGCATACCGGTACTTGGTGAAATATTAGTGATCGGTCAAATACTATGACCATTTATTCTGCCTGCAGTTCATTAATACTTCACTGCATCAACATTAAAATAAAGTACACTGCCAAGTGCGACATACTGTGACGAATACATTTATTTAAACCAAAATTATCCCAATTGCAAAACTAAAAGCATATACGAATATGGTTACATTTTGTTACGTTAAACTCATTACGCCTTTGTGGTGTTAATGATAAGCAAATGTGAAAATACAAACAAATATATGGATTTCATTTCATCTTTCATTTCATTTATTGATTTCACAGGTAGAAAAACAAATACACACAAATTTACATTAAATTAACAGAAACAGAAACAAAAGTAGTACCCCTGTAGGATTACAATAATCATAATCTTGGAAATCTATTAAAAAGAGAATGATGAGCAGCATTGGACCTTGCCATTTGATGAGAAAACTTAACAACATCAGTGTGTCTACGATTAACAGGAATAAGATCAATAGGAATGTCAAATTTATTATATAAACATTTATTAACAAACACAATTGAAAGTAAATGAATTATGTTGTTTAAAAAGGGAACACCCAACTTGATACACCTGTCAGAATACTCAATGTCATTCTCAGAATTAATTAAAGCCCTTCTCGGCAGGCCTAAACAAAAACGGGTCAAACGTCTCTGTACCTTCTCAAGCGTTTCTTGCTGGGTACTAAGGACAGGGCACCAGACAGGGGCTGCATACTCAAGTATGGGTCTGCTAATTGAGCGATAAAGTGAAATAAGAATTTTAGGGTCCCTAGTTTTAACTACTCTACCAATAAATCCATTTAGCCTAGTGGCTTTGGAGGTAATAGTGCTAATATGGGTTTTCCAGCTTAAGTCCCTAGAAATAATAACACCAAGGTATTTGTAGTTATCAATATTTTCCAAAGTGTAATCACTAATATAATACAGTAGTTTAGTAGGATTTCTAGAACGGGTCACAGTCATTAGTTTACATTTATTTGGGTTTAAAGCCATACAGTTTAAATTACACCAGGTGTTTATGTGCTGCAGATCATTCCGGAGTGTCACTTCATCATCTGGAGTTTTAATGACTCTATACAAAACAGTGTCATCTGCATATTGACGAAGATTCGGCTAAACGCAAAATGGCAAATCAAAAGCAAAAATGTTGAAAAGTAGAGGTCCAAGAATAGATCCCTGTGGCACACCAGAATGAACTGCAGCCCTGTCAGATGATGATCCCATAAACCGAACCCGTTGAGACCTATTTGTAAGATAAGACTTGAACCAGTCCAACATTGAACCACAAACACCATATTTATGTAATTTGTTCAAAGGAACCTGATGACTTACACGATCAAATGCTTTAGACCAATGTAAACATATGGCATCAATGCGGAACGGTTTCGGAACATCAAATGCATTGGCCCAGCTATGATAAAGTGTTGTCAATTGAGTAACGCAGGAACGCTTAGGCAAAAACCCATGTTGAGTAGGTGAGATTATCCCCCTCTATACATATGATTAATGAGATGTTTACAGACAACCCTTTCAAGAATCTTACCAACAACAAAACAGAGTGTGAGTCTATAATTAGACATAACATGAGCATCACCAGTTTTAAGTAATGGAACATTCGCTAGCTTCCATTCATAAGGAACTACACCAGAGGCAAGCGGAAAGTTAAAAAGTTTAGCTAATGGCTGGGCTTAAACTATCACAAGTTAGTTTAAGCAACATTGGAGATATGTCATCAGGAGCACAATATTTATGCATGTTAAGTTCAGAAAGGAGTTGTTTAACTTCAGTCAGAGTAGTTGATATGTTACAAAGACGAAAATCAGTAATAGGGTTATTACTTGAGATATCAATGATATTGTTAGAGTCACTACTAAAATTTCTCTGGAAAATAAGGTTGAAATTCTGAGCAATATTGACTGGATTATTAATAACGCCATTTTCAGTTTGAAAACTTGTAATTGTACTATTTCGACGCTGGGTACTAACAAACGAGCAGAACTTTAAGGATTAGATGAACAATTCATGGCCATGTCATTGATATAACTATAATACGATTGTCTAACGCTTTTTGTACTTGTTCCATAAATTATGATTAGCCTTGTTACGGATAGCTGCTTTGTAAGCTTTGTTTTTCTTTTTAGACAAAATAATGATATCTGCAGAAATAAGGATGTTTCTTTCTACCTTTACATTTGGCAATAGGAACAATATCTTTCACAGCTGCAAACAATAGGTCTTTAAAATAATCCCATACCGCATCAAGGTTGTTTGAAGAAAAACAAGTGTCCCAAGGCACCATGCGAAGAGTGTCACATAAAGTATTGATATCAGCTTTATTATATTGGTAAAAAGACCTATTCATAGTTTTTCGATCATGAGAGGTTAACAAATTAAAATAAACACCATTATGATCACTGTTACCAAGACCAGAATGTTGGGTAACGATTGAAAATAAGTCAGGTCTGTTGGTAAATAACAAATCTATAACTGAGCCAGAATCGGTAGGTGAATTTCTATCACGAAACACTTTACCATGTTTAGTATATATATCAACCATAATTAATTCTAGGTCCACATGTTCAAACTCATATTTACGAACCGGAGATAAATGTTTAGCAATAATGACAAATATTAAGTTCCCCATCATGTATTCAGTTGTCCAGCCAAGATTCTGTGATGAAAGCTAAGTCAAGCTTGTAGACGTCTAGTTCCGTTTCAAAGAGAAGTAATTTGTTGACGATACTTCTTGCGTTGAACAGAACTGCGCTAATAGTAGACTTGGATGTAAATCCCAAAGCAGTCTGAGATAATGGTGATGGTTGAGATATTGGTCGACATTGTGTTGGCTGGGAAGATGACGATGATGATGATGGTAAGAGCTTTGTAGATAGACCAGGATTACTTTCAATATTACCACAGACACCCAATACAATGTTGAACGAAGCAACACAGTTGGAATAATAACTGATGGGGCATGTCCAAACTTACAGTTTCTTGGAGGTCTTGGTTTGTACTTGGTTTGTATTTGTCATCCATGATGAATTAAAGAAGCCACACAAGAGTGCTTGGTCAGAACATGGTCAAAAAATTGTGTAGTACAATAGCAGGCATCAAGGTGACAATGGAACCAGTCAAGCGTATTATGAGCCATGCATCCTTCTTGAAGAAAAAGCTGAGAAAGCTCAGGAATGAGCTTGAAATCTGCCCAGATTTCCTTTCCATGATGAGAAGAGGCTTCACAAACTACACCAAAGTAATAAGTGGGTAAAACTCTACAAAATTATATGAGATTCTCACTGCAAGTTGAATGGGAAATAGCAATGATGATGGCAGTTGTCAGAGGTAGATGTAAAGCATGCAGTCCAGACGCCATGTTAGAATTTACAAACATGAATTCCGTACTCCCTTTTAATTTGTTTCACCGTCAGACGTCAACTAAATTTAAAAACAATTTGTTGCGGTTCCTGATTGATTGAAATTGAAGACACTTTAGTGAGCATCAAATGTTCTGGGTGCATAGTTTACTGATATTGCTATAAACATCTAAGATAGTCAAACGATGTAGGATAACAAACTGCTTAAGGAAGCGCATAATTATACATCTGTCAGTAATATTCATCAATGGGCTCATATTATCCTGAAAGCAAACTATGTGGAACGTTGCCACAGTACAACAAAACAAATTCGTCCACGGCTGAGGTTATTTAAGAAGAAAAAAATAACAAATTGGTAGACAACACTTAGAGGGCGCTGTTTTAGCTGCTGCCTGGTTGTTAAACATGTCCGTAAATTTTATGTTTTGTATTGCGGTTGTGACAATTAACACTGTTTATGTACTTAATCAACACCTCCAAGAACATCCACCACCTTTCCAGCCCCCACGGTCATGGACATTGGAACTACAGAAAGTGGAATTTGACGGTAAATTTGACTTTAATTTTTGGGACTTGAGCACTACAACTTGTACGTGTACAACGCTATGCAGTATCTCTATTGATTTATTGACAACAATAACAGGTTTGACACAGCAGACGATAGCGCTACACTGTACATACAAGTGCCAATACGATATAACTATGTGTTTTTCTAAACACATGTATGCAGTGCAACAGAAGTATACAAGGGGTGAATTACTTGATCTAAGAATCCCAAAATGTAGCCGCATTCCTGATAAAACTATGAGTGACATAAAAAACATGGGAATACACAAACGTTTCCGAGGACGACGAGGTGGTAAACACATACTTAAACACCATCAGCAGAACAGTATAGTGAACGGTTCAACTCTTTTGAACAATACAGTAGACCGGCCACCATTGAAACCCAAATCTTATCAACTGCCATCTGTGTTTCTTTGCAATGCACAATCACTAGGCAACAAAATTGATGAATTTAGAACAACTTTGTATCAGTATGACGTGGGCATAGCAGCAATCTCAGAAACGTAGTTTTCGCATGATAGACCTACTGAACTCTATGAGATTGATGGTTATGATTTGTTTTGCAAGAACCGTCACAACCGTTCAGGAGGAGGTGTAGCTTTGTATTTAAAGCAATTTCTCAAAGCCCAAAAAGCTAACATTATGGTTCCAGAAAACCTTGAAGTCATCTGGGCTAAAACTCGACCAGAGCGCCTTCCAAGAGACATTTCAATTATTTTCTATGCAGCTGTGTATTCTCCACCAAACGACCCCCATGGCAGTGCTCTAATTGATCACCTTTTGTTCCCCCATGATAGTATTCGGACTAAACATCCCGATGCTGGTCTGGTTCTTTTGGGTGATTTCAACCGAAGTGATTTATCACAATTATGCATTGGTAATAACCTGAAACAAGTAGTCAATCTGCCGACACGTCAAGGTGCAATCTTGGACAAAGTAGTCACTAATATCCAACAACATTATGAACCTCCAGTAATTGGTTCACCAGTAGGATGTAGTGACCACTCAACGGTTTTATGGAAACCTACAGCACCTCATCAACAACCGAACATTGTTACTAAACGAACAGTTCGACCACTTAAAGACTCATCTATTCGAGAGTTTGGTATGTGGATTACCGCAGAAGACTGAAATGGTGTGACCTCGGCAGCTACTGTGCAGGATAAATGTGACTTATTCTACAAGTCTCTTAGTGCGGCAATAGACCTGCACTTCACCAAAAAACCCACAAGGCTTCATGTGAAGGACAAAACCTGGATGACACCAACAATTAAATCCCTCATTAGGAAGCGACAATAAGCTTTTCACAGTGGGCTAGAGGACCGACGAAAACGTCTTCGGAATCAGATCAACACTATGATAAAAGCAGCCAAGGTGGAGTACTATAACACACGTATCCGAAGACTTAAAAATCAAGATCCAGCTGGCTGAAACCGGCAACTTTTCAAAAGCTGCGCCCAGTCTCATTGACAGATCATTTTGCCAAACTTGCCGAAGGTTACATCGTGAAGTGGTTATTCGATGACATTGAACCCACCTTAGATTCAAATCAATATGGCAACCGCCCCGGTAGGTCTACTAACCACTATCTCGTTCACTTGGTGGATATTTTGTGCAAGCATGCTGAAAAGTCAGGAAGTATATCTACAGTTGTGATCACTGATTACAGCAAAGCGTTCGATCGCGTGGATCATAACATTACCATAAACAAATTACTGTCAATGGGAGCACGACCCTGCCTAATTCCCTGGCTTTGCAGTTTTTTTGCAAATCGAGTACAATGTGTCAAATATAGAGGTACGCTCTCGGACTTCAAGCCTCTGAAAGCAGGGGTCCCACAAGGAACAAAATTTGGTCCCATAGGTTTCTTGGGCATGAGTAACGATGCAGCCATCTCCAACAACATCGTCACATTGAAATATGTGGACGACATGACCCTTATTGAAAGGACAATTAAAGACAATGTTAATAACAATATGCAACAGGAACTGAATGAACTCGAAAGATGGACTAACAATAACCACATGCAGTTAAATCCTACCAAATGCATGGTTATGAATGTTTCTTTTATGAAATTTAAGCCTCATATGCAACCATTATCTTTGTGTAACGAACCTCTCCACGAGACAGACTGCGTCAAAATCCTGGGTGTGCACATCACTTCTGACTTTAAGTGGGATGTTCAAGTGAACGACATGCTGAAACGGGCTAATGGACGACTTTATATGTTGAAAGTGCTCAAAAAAATTGGTCTTTCAGCTGAGGACCTCATCACAGTTTATGTTGGGTACATACGCCCGCTAGCTGAATATGCAGCGCCTGTCTGGCACCCAGGCCTCAATGATAAGCAGTATGTCTCGTTGGAGAGAATCCAAAAACGTGCTATCAAAATTATTTTAGGTCAAAACTACTTCAGCTATGACAATGCTCTAGAAAAGTGCAATATACCAACCCTCCACTCTCGTAGAGACAAATTATGCCACACATTTGCCAGTTCACTCTTCAACTCAAACCAATTCCGTCAATGGCTACCATCAACCAGGGGGGATCAACACAACCGGGGTCTTAGGAATTCGAACAAACTGACATTCCTTAAATGGGTAACAAAAAGGTATCTGAACAGCCCAATCCCCTTTTATGTTAAATTACTGAATGCTGAAGCATAATGTTTTAATTATATATATTTTTTCTCCCATCATGGCTTAATTTTATATTGATGAACTTTATTTCTTGCTTTAACTTTTTAAGTATTTTTAAATGTAAATTATTAATGATTGGTGTATTTTTTTTAATATTTCATGTTATATGTTTGTGCATTTGTTTTCAATCACTCAATTCAACTTTTTTGTTGCAACGTGATTTTTAATAAACCTTTAATAATATAAAAATAATAAAACAACACTTGCATCGATATAAACATGTTCAGTGGTAATCTTCCCTATATAATTATTAAGTGTTACAGTGTGTGACAGTATTTTAAATATTAAAAAATACATTTTCTACATGTTCTTCTTATAAAACGATCCATTCTATAAGCACGATGTGTAAATCCATTCATTAACCCATCTGTAACAATGTTTCTGATTGCAGTGTGTCATATCGAAAGAACAATTTTTGTTCAGTATATACCGTCATATTGTCATACGTAAATCCAGACGAGGAATCGGTGGCTGGTTGCTGCGTGATCCAAATTCATGACATAATAATAATAATAATAATAATAATAATAATGTGTGGACTTATATAGCGCACGTATCCACCAACTAAGTGGTGCTCAAGGCGCATTCTTTTTTACGTGCATTACACAACACACGGGACCTAAGGCTTCACGTCCCATCCGAAGGACGAAGCAATTATGGTTAAGTACCTTGCTCAAGGACACAAGCGTCACGACCGGGGCTCGAACCCACACCCTGCTGCTGGCAACACCAGAACTTGAGTTCGGTGCGCTAGACCGCTCGGCCACGACACTCCATGAAAACTTAAAAGTGAGCTTTTGTATACCATAGTTTAAACACCTTTTTTCTTTTTTTTCCTGTTTATTATATACAAAATCACTGTTTCTCTCGGCATGTTTGGAAGTCAGGGACTCTGTCAACTGAGCTGTTTCTTACAAATTTCATACGTTAGACAGATATTTGAAGTTTTAAGACGATTTGAAATGTTTAAAACAAGAATTTTTTTTCTCTGCGCGGGATTCGATCCTGGGATGTCTTGCTAACTGTTCATTACAAAATTCATACGTTAAACATATATTTGAAATGTTTTAAACAGAATCATAATATTATTTTCTCTTCGCGGGTTTCGATCTTGGGACCTCTTGCGTGGTATTCAGGCACTCTACCAAATGAGCTACTTGTTTCGTACAACTTTCATACGTTAAACATATATTTGATCATATATTTTAAATACGGAAGCAGAATGCGTTGGGTTTGGGTGTAACTTCTATTTAAGACCTGTTCGCCCCGTATATTTTCACACTAATCTGAACACTACCATGAGGTTCTGTCTGTTTGTCACCCTACATTTTTTAGCCTTACCCCGTTACCACACCATGGCTCAGCCAGTGCCATATCTAATGCGTCGGCCCTACGACCAGCAGAAACAGTGAGTTACACATGTTATCTCCTTCAAGTTGATGGCTTGAACCAGCCGGTTCAAGCATTCTCCAACGATGGCCCATTTTTTGGAACTCCGAATATGGCGTACACCAGACCAGTTTTGGGCACATCGAAGATGGCCTGGACCAGACTGGTCCAGAACACCAGTGGCTCACACCTTCGATTGATTCCATTCATTTTATTTTGTGCTCCTATTCATTTATTGTATATTATTAAAGATTTATTTTGATGGCATAATTATTGTTGTATAAATATATAATTGCTGGATACTTTTCCATTGCCGCTCTTTTGTTTGTACCGTGCCCTTATTCTTTTAGTGCTCAGCATTAGGGGGCTTGTCCGGAATTCAGCGAATTCCGTAGCCACTCTAAAATCTTCAAAATGATTCATTTGATAAACAGTAGTGATAATTACTATTGTTATGCCCACTTGGTACTGTTTGTGTAATAATATGGATATAGGTGGTGGTATAGGTTTTCCTTCAAACCTTTTTGAGACTGCGTTCAGCTTGCAGTATATTCTGATGGATCTTGCATATTATAACTGCCAGTTTGGTCAACATATCAACCGTGTTTGCCCAATATTTCTTACAGTGTATAACACTATAGTGTATTTGTAGAACCTTGTATGACGGATGTGCCATGTTCTGATAATAATACTAGGTTACTAGAGGAGGAGTTAGCTGGTATATTTCACACTTGAGTTACAACTCGATCCATGAGTAGTAAACTTAAAGGTGCCAGTTCATATTGATGCAGATTTAGACCTTTCTGAAACTCGTATGCCTAGTCTCACTTGATGAAACCTATAGGGTTTCTTTTCATAATGATTTTCAAATTATTTTATTTGATGATGATGAGATGAGTACTGATCCTTGTTGATACTAAAGGCTCAGCATTTATGGTGTATCGAATTTTGCATGATTGCTTTTAGCCTGCTATTTGAAAGTCAGTTGCTTAATATTTCCGCATATGTCATGAAGAACCATTTAGCAATGTTATTGTAGATTGTGTAGGGCCTTTGCCTAAAACTAGGTCAGGTAATGAATACCTACAAACATGTGTGTCTCAACTAGATCAGATATGCCGAAGCAATTCCACATCCATCTATTAAGGCTAAACAAGTTGGTGAAGCATTAAGATTTTTTCACTCGTTTCGGCCTACCCAGGGTTGTTCAGAGTGATCACAGAATTAATTTTACATCAGAATTGTTGTTCTTGAGTTCTTTTGGGTACACCATGTAATGATCTCTTTTTGGAAAAAGTGATGGCTCTGAGCCGGTTGGTTTGTTCTCTCAGAGCCATCAATTTCTCCAAAAAGAGATCACTAGTTACATGGTGTAACCGAAAGAACTCAAGAACATCTACCTCCACCATGCAAAGCCTCAAATCCCACATCTAGATTGTTTCAAGAACAGTTGTATGCTTTAGCCCCAAAATAATAATAATAATACAAATAAAAACAAACAAACAAACAAAAAACAAACAAACAAAAAAAGGCTCCGGTTTCTGATCTCCGCGCGCGTCGCCTCAGACACGCTCGTTGTCATATTTAGGTTCCCCCCCCCCTTTTTTTTGGCTATGAAACGATGTCTAATTGCACCCAAAATTGCTGGGTAGGATTGGAATTCTGCCGTGCTGTGTTTTAATAGACTTTTTCACATAGCGTTATGAATTTTGCCGATTTGTGAGGCCTCTCTAAGCCACCATTTGTATGGATAATGACAAAGACTGGAAATCGAAGAAGGTATTCCTTTATTTATTATTTGCAGTATGAGAAGTCGTGCAGGAATTGTTTAGGATTTAGTCTCTTTGAGTTAGTCTTTGGCCGTACTGTTATGGGACCATTGAAATTATAATAATAATTATGCTTAGTTACATTGTTAACGTAAATGATCGGTTCTTGTTCTGTTGCCATTGCCAGGTCAGCCACTTAAAGCTCATGTGGATAATGGACCGTTATGAAGTCAATGATTTAGATTACCTTATTCATACTTCTGATAGGCGTAAACAGAAACGTGTTTGTCACATTAACATGTTAAAATAGTATCATGACAAAAATAATGGGAACACCGTGAAAAGACCGTTTGCAGCGTAAATGTTGAGGTTGAAAACCATTCAGAAAACGTATATGGTGATCAGTCATCCGACATTCCCGGGCACCCGTTTCAGTTTGGAAAACAAACTTGAAGGTTTTATTAGACTAAGGGTCTCCATCTTCATGCTCCAGAACCGTATATTCTTTGTAGAACTGCGAGAAAAACGTAGTAGATGTCGCAGGCAAAAGAATGGTCTCCCACAAGGTGGTGTTCTCCCTCCAGTCCTGTACAACATCTATACGAACGACCAGCCTACAGACCGCTTTACCAAACGCTTCATCTATGCTGATGATCTTTGCATAAACCTAGAGCACAAATGTCGCAAATGTTGAGACCACCCTTACTAAGGCACTTGAGGAACTATCCGCCTACTATCACATCTTCGTGCCAACCCAGCGAAAACGCAAGTATGTGCTTTCCACCTGAAAAACAAAGTCGCTTACCGACAGCTGAAAGTCCCATGGTGCGGGGATGCACTCGTAAGAACATTCTTTGCAAACTTGTTAACACCAAGTGGGGTGCTAGCCCAGGGACATTAAGAACCTCTGCTCTTGCCTAAAGGTTCTCTGCTGCAGAGTACGCATGCCCTGCATTGGAAATATCTATCCACGCAAAGAGACTAGACCCAGCCCTCAATACCACCTGCCAGATCATAACTGGCTGACTGAGGTCAACAAACATCAACAGGATATACATCCTAGCCGGCACTGCTCCACCAGATATCAAACGAGCTGTAGCAAGCAAATCAGAGAGGTGAAAGCACGCAAGTGATCCAAGACACCCCTTCCACAACCATGTCCCCCCAACTAGACAGCTGAAATCAAGGAAGAGCTTCATAACCAGTACCTCACCCCTGGATTCTACACCCTCAGCATCACGTATTTCCATGTGGACTGACAGACTGGCTACACTGCCCAACTCCATCCAAATGGACCTCCCAGTAGCAGCGGGTCTCCCACCAGGTTCTTAAGAACCCTGGCAATATTGGAAGTGCCTAAACCGCATGAGAGCTGAGGTTGACGTTCCAGGGTGATGATGAACAAATGGGGTTACAACATGTCAACTCTAATGTGTGACTGTGGATCTGAGCCCCAGACTATGCTGCATCTATGACAATGTCCATCGTTGGATAACCCGTGCTCCTCAAGAGACCTTGCCACTAATGCTGTAGCCTAATGCTGTGTGAGGCGATGGACTGATATTGTTTAGTGTGTCGACACGATAGAAGAAGAAGATTCATAAAAAGAAAAACAAATAAATAAAAAAATCAGAACCAAAGGTTAGTTAGCTGGAGCTTAATCCTTCAAGAGTTTGATAATGAGATTGTTCATGTCATAGGTAAACATAAATCAGATTCATAAAAAGATGCATAGCCCGGATTTCGGATTGTTTCAATATTTATTGGAACATTGATATTTTATTATTATTATTATTATTTTTTTTTTTTGTAAAGAAAACAAACACTTCACATAATAAGTGTCAGAAGCTTAGTACAAATGCCAACATTAATTTAGGACGGTACCCACCTTGAAATAATTTCCTTGAATTAATTGCACCTAAAATATTGCAGAATAATCAGTGGAATTGGGATGATAAAGACATATAATTATGACTTCAGTCAGGTGTAGGCAATGGGGGGGGAGTCATCGGGGGTTCAACACCCCCATGAGCCTGCCGATATGTTAATTAAACAAATAGGGGGAGGGGTCATCATAACATAAAACAAAATGTTACATAAAGTGTTGTTTTAAGCGGTGTTTCGGTGGGGGATAATCAGCTCACAAATATAATCTCCACCCCACCCCCAGACGTTCCTGATCCTCCATTTTGGCGAGAATAAAACACACTCCCGAATAACCTCTGGCTCATAACGCGCCTGATTCTAGTCGAGGCTCACCACGGTGGAATCCCAACTAGGATAAGTTAAAGCAGTAGGATCAGCTTGATTCATACCAAAATCAAAGATGAGAGGGATCGTAGACAGGCACACTGGGTCCTTCAAATCATCGCACAATCGGCAGAACTCAACGCATAATAAGAGCGTGGTATCCACATAATGTTAAACCAAACGGCTCTTTTCCGAGCCAAACATTTTTAAGAATGAGATTCATGATCGTGTCTGCCTCTGAGCCAAACATGTTTAAGACCCTATATCTATACAACGGTTTTCTTCTTGTCTCTTTCTTAAAATACAGGACAATTAAAAAATTGGGCCATTCTCATCAAGGGTTAAAATTGTTTAGTTTACATTTATTTTGTTAAATTTACATTTTGCTTTGGGTTGGTTATGTAAATCCCTCATATTTAATATCCACCCTCCTATTTAATATCTTTACCTCCCCCCCTAAAAATGAATAAATAAATGAAATAAAATACTATTAAACTATATACAGACTATCTTGTTGCACCTTTAGCGAACATATTTAATAAAGCCAACAAATAAAACTAGAGATTGGTGTTTGTATTGACAAACACTAGGTGTTCGGGACGCGTAAAGGTCAAATTGGGGTCAACTTTGTTTAAATATTTTTTGACAATTAACGATCTGTACAATGGTGCAAAGATTGTGAATTTACCTCTTGTGGATGATTTTTGTTAATATTAAACTTTGACTTCCGGTTTGGACAGGAAGTAAAGGTCAAATTGGGGTCATGTTTTTGTAAATATTTTTGACAACAATCTGTACAATGGTGCAAAAACTGTGAATTTACTTCTTGTGGTTGTTGAGATATGATTTTAAAAAAAAATTAACTTTGACTTCCGGTTTAGACAAGCAGTAAAGGTCAAATTGGGGTCACCTTTGTGTAAATATTTTTCGACAATTAACAATCTATACAATGGTGCAAAAATGTCAATTTACCTCTTGTGGTTGTTGAGATATGATTTTTTTTAAATATTAAACTTTGACTTCCGGTTTGGACAGGAAGTAAAGGTCAAATTGGGGTCACCTTTAAAAAATTTGTTTTTGACAAGTAACGCTCTGTACAACGGTGCAAAAATTTTGAATTTACCTCTTGTGGTTGTTGAGACACAATTTTTGTTAAACTTTGACTTCCGGTTTGGACAGGAAGTAAAGGTCAAATTGGGGTCACCTTTGTGTAAAATTGTTTTGACAATTAACGATCTGTACAATGGTGCAAATATTGTGAATTTACCTATTGTGGTTGTTGTGAATTGATTTTTTTTAATATTACAATTTGACTTCAGGTTTGGACAGGAAGTAAGGTCAAATTGGGGTCACCTTTTTGTAAATATTTTTTGACATTTAACGATCTGTACAATGGTACAACAATTTTGAATTTACCTTTTGTGGTTGTTGAGATATGATTTTTTAAAATATTAAACGTTGACTTCCGGTTTGGACAGGAAGTAAGGTCAAATTGGGGTCACTCACAACTCGTGTTTCATCTACTTGTTAAGTTCTAAGTACATGCCAAGTTTCAAGTTCATATGAAGTTTGCAAGTATGTGTTTGTTACCGGACAGTCGCGGGGGAGAAGAAGAAGTAACTAGAGCTTAAGTGTTTGTTAGAACAAACACACGGTGTTCGAGTCAACTTCCGGTTCAATCAAATTATCATCGATGATGTCAATATCATATTGTGCAAGGGTTTATCATCTTTTATAATAACAATATCAATTTCATATTCAAAAGATATATCAATTTTGCGTTAGAATGTGTTGAATTTGAACTTTCTGTTTGGACAGGAAGTAAAGGTCACATTAGGTGGTTTGAAGGTCATATATGACCTCCTCATGATTATGAAAAAATAACAAATTTGTCAACTTATACATTAAATTGAAGCTATGAGATATGACCTTTTAAAATTTGTAAAAATCGTTACTTCGTGTGCCACTAATTGGACCATTGGCAAGCATTTATGGTAACTCATTTCACAAGAATTACAAGCTATTAATGTAAGGAATTCAATTGTGTTTTTTTTCTTTCTAATAGGTCATTTAGTTCTTGAGATATTGGCTGTTGAACTTGGAAATGTTGTGAGATTTAAGCAGGAAATTAGAAATAAAACAAGTGTGACTTGGAACACATGTTTTTTATTTTAAATATTGACACTAGCCCAATACATGCTTTTCAAAAACCATGCTAGATGATAAATCAACATTAAAAATCACTCATATGAAAATAGTTTGCCAGAGTTGTAGGTAGCCAGATCAACCTATTCAACGTTATTATGGGCATAACGTCACAAAGTTGTTTAGGATATAAGGGGACTACATGTATAGTAACTGGATTAAACTTGGCTGCAAATTCAAAGAGCAGGAAGTGTGGGTTAAATTGTTTGGGGGAGTTGGGGGTTACTGAAGACACTGAAGCATGGGAGACCATATAAATATTTCCCCTTTCCTTTCCTTCAGCTAATTAGCCTTTCATTAGAAAACAAGCTTATAACTACTACATGATAAAGTTGGAATAAAGCTTGCATCCGTGCTTTCCGTCTTCCACTGCCCCCCGCAGAAGAGTTTTTGTGAAAAAGTAAATAATTCACAATTCAAACAAAATTAAATGTAATTATATCCACTGGATCAAATCTGATAATTGGTTGCCCTTTTCACTTTGTTTATGGAAAAACCTTTCAATTTTAGATTTAAATGAAGCCAACATTGGTATTTATCTCTTGGTATTAAGTCTTGTACAAAAATAAATGTAATCTTTATTTATAATATACTTCACTTTCAGGTTAAGTTTATAACAAAAATATAATGATAAATTGACAATGATAGTGACACTGTAATCAAGCATCTCCTTATTGTGACATGCTTATAAACTGTCTTTGTTTTCACCTATACTGCAATTATTAAAAAATAATGTATAAAATTTGAAAACAAATTCTACATTGATTTTTACATTTTTAAGGTTGTACACATGATTGGCAAAATGTCTGTAAAGATCAGATGCCATTTTGTACATAAATTGTTAGACATTGAAATAATCAAAGAGTTGTATGGATGCTTGTAAATTGCTAATAAAGCAATGAAATACATATTTATTTTAACTGTCTGTTGGGTTTCATAACTTGACTTTTGTGGTTACACACTTCCCTCCCCACAATTGAAACCACTTTGTTGACCTGTTTAACCTACTTGTAAACAATCTAGAAAATGAGTGTACATGGTCTTACACATGTAACAAGTGAAATGACTTCAGTGTAAATGAACCCAACCATGATCCTTTGTTGATAAGAAAACAGAATCAATCTGCATTTATAATAAATGTACGCTCTGTATGTACGATTTAGTGACAGTTCAGAATGGGTGACATTCAGGGGTTGTCATTGGAATCGGTAATTTTAGAATAAAATGTCTGCCCCAAGTTCTTGGTGATGGCATGTACTGCCACTGGTGATGAACCAACACATCTTTGGTCTATCATTGCAGCACTATAGAATCCAAGAACTAGGGAAGGGGAGGGGCAAACAAGCAATAAAAGTATAAGGGGCCCAAATTACCAATTCCATTGACTGACGACTGGTGCTTCATTATGTCGAAAATCACACCCAGCATCAATTCTGCATAGCTGAAGTTGCAAGATGTTTCTGTCCTTTCTAAAAAAAAGATTTAAGATTGAAAATAGGAGTAAGGGCTTAGATTTAAATAAATGTTGTTTAACTGACATGGATTGGAAAGGTGGTTATCAGATACACCCCTTCTCTTGGACTGAAATGCCAGTACTGCTATAGCAAAAAATAATAACAAATTATACTAAACCTTAATTTTTTGTAATAAACAACCATTAAAACTAAATGAAATGTTCATCATTGGTATGAAGACCCCTTCTCAAACGATCTGTTAACATAAGACGTTAAACCATACCATCGTGTAGCCTAGAAACTGAAGATTGTTGATGACTTGAACAGTTACGACACTGCATTTGGATGTGGTGTCAACGCCGTGTTGGGATACTGTAGGCTAGAACTCAGTCTGAGCCATGATACATCGGAGTCAACATGCTGTAAAAAATAATAGTTAGGTTTTATGGAAGTACATGGAATAAAGTATTTGAAATTTCAGAGAAGTTCTAATGTATGTGAATGAGGAAAATAATATGTCACAGTGAACATGCTGTAAAAAATAATAGCAAGGTTTTATAAGTACATGGACCAAGAATAAAGTATTTGAAAATTCAGAGAAGTTCTAATTTATGTGAATGGGGAAAATAGTGTATAATTTTAGAGTAGCTGGACCATTGAAATTGAAAAGGGCATTGGTTTGTTTTCAAAATTGCACACAATTATTCTTGACAATGTGTAATAAATTAAAGAAATGTCCTCGCACGAAACTCACATCAAAAGAGAGAGGTATTTAAGGAAATTGCAGAGTCTCATATTCTCATATAATTTCATGTGATTGTGAGTGATGTCTGAGAGAGGCCTCAGGGAGCAGGACCTACAAGTACATGTATTGTGTCATGAATATTGTGCATTTTCCTGTGAAATAATTGTCTATGTAAGTTTATTTGTATCTGAGAAGGGTAAAACATTTAGGAAAAGTGCAGTAAACAATCACTAGGCTACTTATTTAATTTGTGCACAAACTGAAGATTTTTGGAGAAAACAAAAATTACAAAATACATGGCATAAAATTTCTACTGAAAAATTGCCATAACCTTAACAACTGAATTTTCCTATCCTTATTTATATTCTAAAAACATTTTGGTGACATCTGTTCATATTTTGTTAGTTGTTTACTGTCCAAAGTATGTTCACGTAGGCCTAACTAACGTTAGTTAAACAGGCACAATGCAACGACGAATGGACAGCTTAATGGTTTTTCTTGTATAAAAACACGAAGATAAATACAGGAAATCCTCTTAAAAAGTAACTTCAAGATACTTACTATTTATGACTGTGTTGGCGATCCATTTTTACAACCTAAAAAAATGACGTCTGGGCCATGGGCACCACACACGGAAACAGCGTCGATATCGATTGTACATGTAGCTCCATTGTAACCAAATATCGTGTACTACACGATATTTGGTTACAATGGAGCTACATGTACAATCGATATCGATGTTGTTTGCGTGTGTGGTGCGCATGGCCCAGACTAGCGCCTCGTATTGCGCCTTGCGGCGCTATACGATCTTTGATTATTTCATGCAACGTATATGAAACGTTTTAAATATTAAACTTGTCAGCGTAATTCGACACCTGATGATATAATCATGACGTCACAGCAAACGGTTTCGTCAGCTTGTTATGTTCTGTTCATGTGTTAAGTTTGAAGGCTGTAAATGTTTAGCAAGGATGCCTTTGTTGCCGGACAGTCGCTACTGTGAAAAAGAAGTAAAAAAAAAAAAAAAACAGTTCAAAAACAATAGGTGTTCGCGCTGCGCGCTCGAACACCTAAAAAAATAGAGATGCAGAGTTTGTCTCGATACAAACTCTAGGTGTTCGGGAGGATGCAAGGTTAAATTGGGGTCAACTTTGTTTAAATATTTTGTGACAATTAACGATCTGTACAATGGTGCAACATTCTTTAATTTACCTCTTGTGGTTGCTGAGATATGAATTTTTAAAATATTAAACTTTTACTTCTGGTTTGGACAGGAAGTAAGGTCAGATTGGGGTCACCTTTTTGTAAATATTTTTTGACAATTCACGATCTGTACAATGGTAAACAAATTGTGAATTTACCTCTTGTGGTTGTTGAGATATGATTTTTTTAAATATTACACTTTAACTTCCGGTTTGGACAGGAAGTAAAGGTCAAATTCGGGTCACCTTTTTGGAAATATTTTTGGACAATTCATGATCTGTACAATGGTACAAAAATTGTGAATTTACCTCTTGTGGTTGTTGAGATATGATAGTTTTTAATATTAAACTTTGACTTCCGGTTTGGACAGGAAGTAAAGGCCAAATTGGGGTCATGTTTTTGTAAATATTTTTGACAATTAACAATCTGTTCAATGGTGCAAAAACTCTGAATTTACCTCTTGTGGTTGTTGAGATATGATTTTTTTAAATGTTAAACTTTGACTTCCGGTTTGGACAGGAAGTAAGGTCAAATTGGGGTCATGTTTTTGTAAATATTTTTCGACAATTAACAATCTATACAATGATTTAAAAATGTCAATTTACCTGTTGTGGTTGTTGAGATATGATTTTTTTAAATATTAAACTTTGACTTCCGGTTTGGACAGGAAGTAAGGTCAAATTGGGGTCACTCACAACTCGAGTTTCATCTACTTGTTAAGTTCTAAGTACATGCCAAGTTTCAAGTTTATGTGAAGTTCGCAAGTATGTGTTTTTCTGCGGACAAACGCGGGGGAGAAGAAGAAGAAGTAAAAAATACACTAGAGATTCAGAGTTTGTCTTGACACAAACTCTAGGTGTCTGGGAGGGTGTAAGGTAAAATTTGGGTCAACTTTGTTAAATATTTTGTAACAATTAACGATCTGTACAATGGTGCAAATTGTTTTAATTTACCTCTTGTGGTTGCTGAGATATGATTTGTTTAAATATTAAAATTTGACTTCCGGTTTGGACAGGACATAAAGGTCAAATTGGGGTCACCTTTTTGTAAATATTTTTTGACAATTAGCGATATGTACAATCGTACAAAAATTGTGAATTTACCTCTTGTGGTGGTTGAGATATGATTTAAAAAAAAATTAAACTTTGACTTCCGGTTTGGACAGGAAGTAAGGTCAAATTGGGGTCACCTTTGTGTAAATATTTTCCGACAATTAACAATCTATACAATGGTGCAAACAATTTCAATTTACCTCTTGTGGTTGTTGAGATATGATTTTTTTTTAATATTAAATTTCGACTTCCGGTTTGGACAGGAAGTAAGGTCAGATTGGGGTCACCTTTTTGTAAATATTTTTTGACAATTCACGATCTGTACAATGGTACAAAAATTGTGAATTTACCTCTTGTGGTTGTTGAGATATGATAGTTTTTAATATTAAACTTTGACTTCCGGTTTGGACAGGAAGTAAAGGTCAAATTGGGGTCATGTTTTGTAAGTACATGCCAAGTTTCAAGTTCAAGAAGAAGAAGAAGAAGAAGAAGAAGAAGAAGAAGAAGAAGAAGAAGAAGAAGAAGAAGAAGAAGAAGAAGAAGAAGAAGAAGAAGAAGAAGAAGAAGAAGAAGAAGAAGAAGAAGAAGAAGAAGAAGAAGAAGAAGAAGAAGAAGAAGAAGAAGAAGAAGAAGAAGAAGAAGAAGAAGAAGAAGAAGAAGAAGAAGAAGAAGAAGAAGAAGAAGAAGAAGAAGAAGAAGAAGAAGAAGAAGAAGAAGAAGAAGAAGAAGAAGAAGAAGAAGAAGAAGAAGAAGAAGATATTAAAAAAACGAACAAAAACAAGAGGTGTTTCGGGCACATACCCGAACACCTAAAAAAAACGAACAAAAACAAGAGGTGTTTCGGGCACATACCCGAACACCTAAAAATAAACTTATGGAAGACAAGTGTATCCATCAGAAACAAGAAACAAGAAAAATACAAATAAAGTGACAAGCTGAAAACGTCTAACCGTGTCCAAACGAAAATAACTGACAAACATTGAATTAATTGCGCAAGGAAAAGGTTTAAAATTTCATCCCTACACCTCAAAAGCCACAAAGGTCTAATATCTTTCACCAGTCGAAACTGTATTTCAGAGATTACTCATCAACTTGACAGGGAAAGCTAGACGTGTACAAATAGTGGGCCAGCCAATGTGTGAAATTGCACTTTGGACGGCATTTTTTGTTATTAGCAGACAACCATGTTAGAGCAATAGTTCATGTGATGGAGAATAAAATTAGGGTGGATGCCACCCTTGATTTTTATTTTCAAGGTCATTTTCAAGGTCACAAAGGTCAAATGAGGTCAAATGTGATATTTTGGGGTTCTGTATCAGTTTTGACCAGATTTAATAGATACATCCATAAAATTTATTTTTATCAACCTGTTCATTTACTAAAGTTGTGAAATTCACAGATAAACTTTAATTTTTGTGTATGACCTTATAGTAAAATGAAACACTGAAGTGAGATTTTCTTGAAAGTGTATATTGCGCTTATATCAATGTTAATTACTATCCCAGAGAACAATTTTATTAGATTCTGTGCCCCAAAGCAAGCTGTTAAGACCTCTGTCAATGTTAATGTTAGAAACTCAAGTTTTGTAAACTTTTTTCCCCAAATTGTTTTTATTTTGCAACGATAGCAGTTTTTTTCTAAATGAGGATAACGTTTAGCACTATACTGTACATGGCACATGTATATATGAGCATGTATAAAGCATACTGAAAGCCCCAGCCCTGTAATACCCAAATAAAGTCACATAAGCAAGCACTACCTGACCAGGGTTCAATCCCAAAAAGCTGTAAAGCACGAAAAAATGCTAAGCACTATGAAATTATGCTTAGCTGAATTGGTTTACCGGCAAAAATGTCATACGGTTTACATAGTTGCAACTGGTGCCCTACAAATTGTTTGCTTTTTCTAAGCAATATTTTCTGCTTTAATAACACTACAGCTTTGTGAAATTGGACCCAGGTAACATAAATATGGAGAATCAGATAAACTCAGGCGTTCCAGTGCCCAATTTAGCAAACAAAGGGGTTTTGAAACTAGTTTTAAAGCAAAAAAATATGTTATTATACTGTAGAAAGTGCAAAAATTGGGCTCCTTTTTGCGATAGGCCCTGACCCTGTATCCTCCATCAGTAAAGAGCTTTAGAATGCCTTACTATGAGACTTTAGATTCAACATACACTACATACATATTAAGTATTTTCAAACTCTTCCATCACAACATAAATGTAGTTGAACATACGTGTAGCAGTATGATTTTCCAGCATATTTGGAACATCTGTACATAACATTTAGGACACTTGATGAGTGTCTTAGAGAAGCAAGTAGAGAAGAAGAGGAGGAAGGAGAGAAGCAGGGACCCAAGCGTTGACGCGGTGAGGCAGAGGATGCTTGAGGCACACAGTTCCTTCAACAGTGAGCGAGATTCTGAACTGATGCAGGAGAGGTACCAGCTGAGGAAGCAGGAGTTGAACAGTGTCTACGCTACTATCTAGACAGAGAGAGAGAGGAGCTGGAGGAGAAGATAGCATGGGTCGAGAACGGGCATGCAGCCCAGCAGCACTCAAGAAGCTGGAAGCTTATCAATGACATCTCTGGTGGGCGTAGCTCCCAAGCTGCCAAGCTCAAGGCCCCAAGCGCTGAGGGAGAGGGTACTGCTCTGGCACGCACACTTTAAGAAGCTGCTAGGGATCCAGCCCGAGATAATAGATGAGGACACACCAGTAGTCCAGGTGTTTAGCACCTGCCCATATCTGATGGTCCCTTCACTTTGAAGGAGTACCAGAAGGCCAAGTTGAGCATCAAGAGAGGGAAAAGCTGTGGTGAGGATGGGATAACACTCGAGCTACTCAAGTATGTCTCACTAGACGACACAGTAGGCCTACTGGCGCTCATAAACAAAGCCTACGAGTCGGGGAAACTACCTGATAAATGGCTCAACTCGAAGAAGCTCAAGGTGATGGCGTTCAACTGTGAGGACAGTATCATCAAGGCCCGAGATGGCGCTACTCAAGAGGTCGTTGAGGAGTTCAAATACCTCGGCACCCTCATAGGATTGACTGAGACTGAGGGTGTGGAGAGCTGGTCTCACCGACGACATCAAGAGACATGTGTTTGTGGTTACAGTCGAGTCTGTACGTCTGTATGGAGCCGAGACGTTGACTCTGACAGCCAAGCATGAGAGAGCACTAGACGGCGTATACATGCAAATGCTACGGATGGCACCCAACGTTAGTTGGGAAGACCGCATGCCCAACATCCAGCTCTATGGCGCCCTGCCCAGAGTATCTGCCAAGGTCAGGGAGCGGAGGATGAGGCTGGCTGGCTACTGTGTGCGTCATCCAGAGCTAGCTGCGTACCCGCCAGTGCTGTGGGAACCCATCAATGGAGCTTGGATCAGGGGCAGATCAGAGGGAGACTTAACTACGTCGACCAGCTGAAGGACGCAGCGCAACAAGAAACCGCTAAGCTGAGGATCTAGGACACTGATGCGTGGAAGGCCACCATCAGAGGCTCCTGAGATGGCGTCGGCTGTAGACAACCTCTCGCATCCATCTTATTCAACATGTGAGCCACGCCAGCACAAAACATTTTTCTTGCACTTTTACAGTTTTATAGCACTGGCTGTAGTTTTGAGCATACATGTACAAGTACATGTATGTGCATGTTGTGGACCATCTGAGATGGAATATCCAACAAAGCGGGTGAAGCTACTAGGGGTGTGAACACCCCACCCCCACACACACACACCCACAAAATGTTTCTAAGCTTGCATTGTTTGCCAAAATAGATAATATTTCGTCTTTTGGCAAACAATCAGGCAATGCAACTCTCAAGAAAAAACAATGAACTTCAGTTGGCAAAATAGCTGAATTTGAGTATAGATAATAATAATAATAATAATGTATAGATTTATATAGCGCACGTATCCACCAACTAAGTGGCGCTCAAGGCGCATTATATTATTATCCCTGCTCATAAGGCTCATAAGGCTCATAAATCATTCCTGAAACCATCTCAGCTCCCTGGGGAGTATACAGCTCAATTGCTGCCATTTCTAGCGCATAGAGAGCAAACCATCTCTGCCTTCACAGGTACCCATTTAACCCCTGGGTGGAGAGAAGCAATTATGGTTAAGTGTCTTGCTCAAGGACACAGGTGTCACGGCCGGGGCTCGAACCCACACTCTGCTGCTGGCAACACCAGAACTTGAGTTCAGTGCGCTAGACCGCTCGGCCACGACAATCCACTTTACGTGCATTATACAACACACGGGACCTACGGCTTTACGTCCCATCCGAAGGACGAAGCAATTATGGTTAAGTACCTTGCTCAAGGATACAAGTGTCACGACCGGGACTCGAACCCACACCCTTGTTCTACATGATGTGGCGCTCGATTGCCATCTTTAAGGCTCGAAATGCAAGCTTAGAAACATTTTTGTGGGGGAGGGGGGTTCACACTACGCTGATATAATATAACAATACTTTAGGGACCATACAGTGACAGATGATGTGGTATTCAATCCCTACATTGGCGAGGGCTCTATTGGAGCAAATTCCTTGCCTTGAATGATGACAAGGCTGATCTTACCATAGAGATCTTACAAACTTTCTGTCTGGGGCCATCGTGACGAGTGGGATGGATCTACTAGAATCAACAATTGTAGTGCATGGTATGTGCTGAATAAGGCATGTGGAGGACACAGGGTGATGTGCTGTTGCAAAAAGTAGACATGGGCAATTTACTTAATTAGCTGCATGACTACATGTTACACTTCTAAAAGCCTACGATTTGCATATAAGTACACCTATGAAACCTATAATTTGCTTTTAAAAACTATTTAACAAAATATGTTTGCTATCTTGGGCACTTGGATGCTCCAGCTTATATAAATATCCCTATGATTTCACTAGTAGAACACAAGTGTCTGGCAAGGTAGCTCATAGGAATTGGGCTGGAGCATTCAGTAGGCCTATGCTTTATACATGCTCATAAAAATACATGTACCATGTACAATACAGTGCTACGTAATACCCTCATTTAGGAAAACTGCTATCCTTGCAAAATAAAACCACTTTTGGAGAAAAAGTTTACAAAACTTAAATTTCTAACATTCACAGAGGTCTTAACAGCCTGCTTTAGGGCACAGAATCTAAGAAAATTATTCTCTGGGATAGTAAATAACGTTGATATAAGTGCAATCTCACTTTAGTGTTTAATGTTACCATAAGGTCATGCACAAAAATAAAAGTTTATCTGTGAACTTCACAAATTTAGTAAATGAACAGGTTGATGAAAATAAATTGTATGGATGTATCTTTTAAATCTGGTTAAAACTGATACATAACCCCAAAATATCATATTTGACCTCATTTGACCTTTGTGACCTTAAAATGACCTAGGGTGACATCCACCCTAATTTTATTCCCCATCCCATGAACTATTGATCTAACCTGATTGCCTGCTATTAACAAATAAATGCCGTGAATTTTTTTCTAGAGCACTTTTTAAAGTTTGGCTGGTCTACTATGATAGTTTTCCTTTAGAGATCCAGCATTTGGTGTGAGGTCTCAGGGGCTTCGTAATTGCCTTTTTTTGATAGCCATGTTGTAACGGTGGCAAGGAATAATCAAAAAGTTGCATCACCAAGGAGCAACATTTATATTTTCAAAGGTCAAGCACCGCATCCATAAACCGAGTTTTTAGGACAGGCCAAAAGGGGTGTGACACATTTTCAAATCCATTCACTTTTGGTAAACAATGCATCGTAATGTTCACTGTACGCTGATTATAACATAACATTTCAGCTCAGTTACCGTACTCTACGCATTTACGAGACAGGTGCAAATATAAGATCATTTACATTTATACACAAATTATGCAGAATAGAGTTAGCAAGGAACCTTGTATTCGTAAATTCACTATATTTGCTCGATAACCTCGATAACCTATACGTCTGGGATAACATTTTGGTTGACCGTAGTAAATTAGTCTAAATTGGTATATGAATGGTATTTAACCCTAGCTCCTACTTTAAGTATAAATCTTCCGGGTGTTTGTCGGACCTTTCTTATGAATGGTGCACTCTTAGAACTAAAGTGTTGAATCAACCTTTTAAGAGTTCGGTGAGTGACAATATTTTTTATAAAGTTAAATTTAACTCAAAGAAAGTATTGAATCAACACGGAGTGGAGTTAAGTCTAACTTAATTCAACACTTTTAAAAGTTAAATGCAACTGTATATAGAACTTTGAGGCCGAACTCTTTGAGACCGAACTCTTTAAAATATCGATTCAACACTTCAGTTTTAAGAGTGTGGATAAGCTGTGTGAATAAGCTGTGTGGATAACGATACGCTGTATACCTTAGAATACATCCGCTACACTGTTCCACGTGGTAGGCATGACACAGCGGACATTGTCTTGTATATCAAATTCATTTGAATGATATTGAACGATCAATCAACAGGAGGGTAAACGGTCATAGTCATTTTGAAGTTTATTCCTCAAAGTTCGCAGTGCTTGGGTCTCATACAAGGCAAGTGACGGGTGCAAAGCGAATATGTATTTATCTATTTAAGTAAGATACTAAAATACAATGTGGAACTTGGAGAGGTTCGATGTGTAGAAGGGTTTGTAAATAATAAATTAAATTTCTTTATTTATCAGAAACCATTCCAAAAATTCAGTTATATTAATTTCACTTCCAATCACAACCCCAATTATTTTTCTAGCATTATTAAGGGTGAATGCCATCGTTATAAAACCCACTCATCCTGTGTCCACGAATATAACCATATGTTAAAACTGTTTTCAATTAGGCTCCTCAAATGCGTTTTTTTCCATAAATCTTGTATCAACAGATTTAAGCTTAAATTTCATCATACTTTTTCCCGCAAACCTTTTTTGTCTAATTGTGACGTTAAACCAATATTTTGTACTGTTAAATTTAACAAAACCAGTAATAATAGTTTCTATGCTCGTAAGGTTCTTAACAAATACAAACATCTTATCAAGAATCGTTTCTCTATGTTTATAGTTTCATCTAATGATGTCAAACTTAAACAACTGTTTTGCACTAGTAGCAAACTTCACAAGAAAATCTGCTCTTTCAAACCTTAAATTATTAGACTTACGTTTACATCATACATGTATTATTTCCTTTATCTGTCCAGTAGGCCTATCACATCTATTTCCATCCATGCATTATTTCCTTAGTCCTTTTTCGTATTACTTTTCATTTTTTTCTTGTCACATTTTTGTCACATCCTGTACTTCCTTAGTAATTAATTGTTGTATCACAATCCACATGTAATTTTCCAAGTTTTCCATCATCATTCAATTATTTGTAATTTTTCAATCGCTAATTGTTATCCTCCTCGCATTTTACACGTGACCGTTTATCTTTTTATTACCACTATACTTGTCTTGTATACTGTTCTCCATACGTTCACTACAGGTCAATTCTTTTCATGTATCACACATGTCGTCCGTCACATTGCTTATTATATTTATTGATTCGGGCCTATCAGATCCCCTTTTCCAGGTTGTTTCTCATCCTTATATGCGTATGTCCATCGCTACTCCATCTGTGTATACATTAATTAAATTTTTAGTAGTCACTTTCTTATAACTCTCTTATTTTATTTTATTTTCAAACAGTAATTTTGTGCTTATTATTATCTTTAGACTTAACGAATTTAATCTTTCTTAGTCTAACGTAATATTCTAAGTTTTTGATAATTTAACTTTAAATCCTAAATTGTGATTAATCACTAGGCTTAATTATACTGTTTCATGTATACATATATCAATACACTTCAACGTCTGCTCATTTTGGGTATCTTTTAATGTACTTTATTGTAAACTTAGTAATGACTTCTTATATTTTTAGTTTCATTTATTTTCAACCTTTCCCTTACATCTTATTATCCTTCGCTTACCTTTTCACCCTCCATATGCTGGCATTCACGGCTTCTTCATGTCCCGTTATATTGATGTTTATTAGTTCACTATCCACCATTTTGCCCTTGTTCTACTGTTGTCTTGTTATAGTTTGTCTCTACATTTCATTATTCTTCTTTCATCGTCGTCGATTCACATTGGTTCCACTCAAGTTTTTGCCTATCTTTTATGATTATCATATAATGTCCTTTTCTTTTAGACTATTGCCCTTTTGGTCGCTCGTCTTGGTTTTATATATTAATTTTTTTGTTTTAAACTTTTAGCCATTGTTATAAAGCTTCATCCAGCACATCTTGTCCATTACTTGGCATGTCATATTATAGTTTATTAACCGCGCATGTACCCATCATATCATGTGGTTATGTACGCACAGTCAATGCAGCATCCTTTAATGTTTTCAATAGTTACTGCGCGCGAGCCCTCTATACGCTGTTCATCGTCACTATACCAGCTGGCAGCTACCATTCTTCTATTAACCTTCATTTAATTCTTGTTTAATTTTCATTTACCAACGTTATCTGGTACCCGCTCTTACACTCTTTTATTTTTTATTTTCATGTTACCTTCGTCAACATTTGTATTAAATTTACTATTAATACAATTGTATCAATTTTGTTTCGCAACTCTCTTTACTTCACAATAAACATTTGTTTTCTTTTTGTTTTCTTGACCTCATGTCATATTTTTGATGTTATTCATAAATAAATCCCGACTACTTAATCATCCCTTTCTCAGTGTTTACGGCCGAAACCCGTATTATGGCTGCGACCATTGCACTCTGGGATATATGCAATATGTAAATGATCTGACCTTAGTTTGACATAGCTTTTGCCCTCGAATCATTTCCAATGTTTTAATATGTGATTTTAGGCCATTTTCAAATAATTTACTGTTAATTTTATGATTAAAAAGGTAAGATTTTGATGTTCTCTTCTATGTTTATGTAAAAAAGTACATTCAAATTTTAAAATATTGAAATATAGATTATAATTGCATGCCACCATGACTAAAAAGAGTTTCGAATATATATACAGTATATATACACTAACAGTATATATAAAGGATACATGACTTAAAGGGGCAGTAACGTCACGATAAGATCAGAATTTCGACGTGTCATACAATTGTATAATCGGTATTCTAGTTTAAGATGAACATAGTGACTGGAAGTTATTGGCTCATTTATGCAACAGCAACGGACATATGACCGTATCATGTGGGTTATTATGACAGTCACTGTGTTAAAAGTCCTATGAAATAGGTGTTTTTTCATTGTATACAGTAAAGTATGCCTACTGGAACATATATTTGTCATTTGTAAATTTTTCCCCTCACGTTTATACCATACAAATATAAATTTTTAAATTTAGGGGGTGCTTTTCGACATGCCCATATCCCCTCATTAACATAAAATTCGTGACGTACACTGAGGCAATTCGTACACTTGCAGACAGACGAGCAGACATGCTTTGAACGGGGCCTTCACAGCCAGTTTGGTATGGCTTATAAGGCCATGCTGCTACTGTACCAGATGCAATTCCAACGATATTCCCGCTAAGTAAGAAGGCTCTGAAGGCTCCAATGAAGAAGAGAGGTGTTTTTAAAGCGAGAAAGACTCGGGGTAAGTGGCCATTTAGTAATACTCCCATGCATAACCCAGTCCACTTCCGTGCAAAACGACATGTTCACACCATGCTCACCTTTTCAGTGTTCACGGCATGAAAACATGCCGTGATTTTCCGCATTAATAAAAACATCTTGTCTGATTTTGTATTCTGGCAAGACAAACATAACAACTTCAAACCTTTCTCATTACGCCTGCGCTTATTTTGTTTTGATTTTTTTTTAAATGATCAGAACTTTGACTCAACTGTTTCTGTTATTTCATAAAATAACACCGTAATGTTAGTATTGCCTTCGGTGTGTGTTCCGACCGCATGATGGGGGCTTGCGCTGCGTTTCACGGATAACTATCTTCTCTTTCGGACATGTTTTTCGCGTGTTACTGCTAGCTTTTCGTAGTGTAATTCGCCCGTGCGTCTGGCCTAAAATGCGTCTGTGTGTGCATGACAATGCTAAGCGTGCATTGTACCGTGACGGGGACAACTCGACCCTCTATAATTATTAGACTGTTATATCCGATCAAAGTCTGGCAACAAACCATACCGCCTACTCCGCGAGTGTAACATTATCTGCCTTTGTGTACGTCACAAACGTTTAGTTAAAACTTCGAAAATTCGGGGGGTCAACTTTTGATTCTTAGATAAACAATTAGTAATCCACTCGACACAAAAAAAAACATTTAAAATTGTTTTTAATTCATACCAATCAATATAACAGCACCAAAAATATAGTTTGGTAAATACACTCTTCACAGGACCTTTAATCTAAAACTAACATTCCGATTCCATGCCCTGTTGATCGTAACAATACTGCCCCTGTAATTCTTACTGATTTTACATGACCACACATCATTATCATGTTGCACCATTTAAAAAAAAACTGTGAGGTACCCATCCATCACCGAAATTACTGAAGTTGTTCCTATGTTGTGGAGTAGTGTTGGATGAAACTAGTGTTGGTCAAACATTGCAAACATTTTGATTATGGTTTATCTTATGAAAGTGTGTTCAAAGAGTAAAAGATTGGGCTAGAAAAGACCTTGTTATGATATTATCTAGATCCCAACACTTTGCCTATGGTGATTGGTTTAAATAAATTTGCAAACAGAAATTAACCATACATGTACTACCGGAGGTTTATGAATAATTCAGTAGTAGCGTCCACAGAACAGACTGTAAAGGCACTTGTAGCTTTTTTGGACATTGTGTTTTGGGGTTGCTGCGTGCACCTTGACTAAAGGTTACTCAACATTAGGCTGCTTCTATTGTGTCATAGTGAAGGTCAGGAATGGAAATGGATGAGTAAACTTACGCAAATTTGTATGGTATGTGCTATATGTGACGTGACGTACATATTCATATATTGTTGCTTCCCGATCTGCCACCAAACGTCACATGAATATCATCTATCACATCACGAGAATAACTCTTGACAGTTGCCATTGAGGCTAGTGTGCAAGTTTGTTTCTGTCAACTTTTTAATATTTATTATGTAGGGGGCGAGTTTGCCAGGGGTGAGTTTGCTGGGGAGTTTGCAAAATCTGTGGACTTGAATCTTTGTATTTTCAAGCAATCTTTCAATTGTGTTTTCTTTTTTGTTAATGACCTGGTTTTGTACATCTACGTGTACGTATGCTATGTACCTGTGCTTACCAGCAGACTTGTATGAATCAGACTTTAACACAAGTCCAACTCGAGTCACATATTATAAAGCCCCTATACACACTTTGGTATTCTTGAAAAAACATCAGCGTTGGTGATACATGTACTGTAAGTAGTGATGAGAAAATAATAAGTTTGTATGTGAGTACTGATTATGTGAAGCTATACATTTCATTCACCTCAACAGGACTCGTAGATAATACATTGCTGTCTCCAAGACGGACATATCCACCTGATGATTTGATGGATCCAAGCAAAGGTATGTACTTAAAAATGGATCCGAAAACATTTTCTATTTCATGCATGTCATTTTCTAAAATAAAAACCAATTAAAATGCCCAATTTGTTAATAAATAACAACAAATGTTCTCCAAGGCTTTATTTTCCAACCATAGATTCACTATAATTACTTTCCTTAATTATTCTTATAAAACAAACTTTGGTGATCTTTAAAAGTTTGTTCTCGGTGCAATGCACATACTTAAAGGAAAGGTACATCTTTGGTAATTGCTAAATTACAACATTATTATACAAAAAATACTTAATGTGAAGTTAGTACTTCTAGTCAGTTTGAAGATTTCTTATCTAACAATAATACATTTGGAGGGAGACCTGTTCCCTTTATAGCCAAATACAAATTGGGTAAAAGTTCATACCCCTATGTCGTGTAAAACACAGCGCGGCAGAATTCCAATCAATCCAGCAATTTTGGCTGCAGTTGAACATTTTTATAGCAAAAACAAAGAATAGAAAAAATAAATAAAAATGAAAAAGCTGACTCGCGGGTACGGTCTGATGTGACACGCGTGAAGACCAGAAAATGGAAAATGATTTTTGTTTTGCCATATACTACCCAACCATTACTAATGTTATGAGGATCCCACTATAACACCTGTTCTGTATTGTTTAAAGTATCCACAAGCCAATGGACAATTGTTTGGAAGCTTATTGCAACAACATTGAGGTCCTTGTTTATCAATAATACACATGTATTAGAGTATGGTCCAAGGACAAAATAAAAAGAATAATACACGTAGGTCCCTCATCAGTTCTTTATTGTCAGAGTTCTTGGAAGTACGTTGTGTACAATCCAATGAAGATTGCTTCAAAAAGTCCAACAACAATTGAAGCAGTAGATGTCCTTGGCTATGCAATTATGCAAGATTGTGTTACTAGGACCTCTGAGAACAAAGATTAATGAGGACATACATATTTTGTCTCTTTTATTATTTAGTCCTTGGATAATACTTTAAACCATGTTCAATATATCCTTGGTTCATCCATAAAGTACAACTCTCTGCCCTGGCCTATGCCGTGCAGACATTTTCCTAGTGAGAGAGGATTTAAAAAGGCTAAATGGGGACTTCTGCCCGTCGACATCATTTTTTTTTTGCCCTCACACTTCACCATCTATGGGACTTGTGTGTGGTCCCCACTACTGGGTAACCAGTATTTATGTTAAAGAGTTTTTATTATGCTTGGTCAGTTATTTAAGCTTCTGTCTTAACTTCTTGTTCAGGTAGAAGAATGGATTTAAAGGAACAACCATGCAGAGGTACATGTGAGTAGTCTAAATAAAATTAGCATGGGGTTTATGAGGAACCTTTGAGATCTGAATTCTGTCCTGTTGGTAAGCAACAACCAGCTTTGAAGTCGTCATCAATGGGCCGCAGCATGCTCTTCTACAGGTAATACCATTGGAATGGAAACTTACACTATAATGACATGTTTATAGTTGTGCTTGCATCCCTCAGACCAAAACATTAACGATGATGAACACATGTTGTTATAGTTTGAAAAATACAGCATCCCTTGATTATTGTTGCTGTTGTATGATGTTGTCATAGGGGGTCCCACGCCTGACCAATTAATACCATCTTGCCACATGGGGGATGCCTGACTGTGGGCATGTTGGTGTTCTGGAGTCATTTCAACTCTGCAAAATGATACATGTGCAGCTATCATAAAATAATTCCTTAATCAGCCTAGTATTGTCACCTTCACTTCCAATACGCAGTGGGTATATACATCGTCACTCAGGCTTGCTCTTTTTACTACCTGTGACCACTTAGATCCTTTCACTGGCTTTACATGGACTTTGTTTTAGTCTCTCAATCAAGATCACTGATTCCCATTGTCATGGCAACCATGCCATGTCTCTAATAAAAATAATGAAGTTTTAGGGGCGGGGACCAGCCCTGAATAGGTATAGAGAAAACCTACGTAGTCTGGTAGGGACTAAAAAGCCAACCTACATACACTGTACACCGTTTTTCCTAAATGTTGCTTCCCCACATTATCTACCTGTAAAGACCAAAATGTGTGCTTTTTTATTTAACTTATTAGAAAGGTCATTCACAAGATGGAAACCAGCAGAAACATGGCTTGTCAAACGGGAATTTAGACACACTATTTATTGTTTTGTTCTTTTATAATATTCTACAACTGTTATGGGTGCCCTTTCCTTTAAAGAAATAGTTTATTGTTGGTGTTGCAAAAGATTCAGTGCTCTGGTTAAATCTACTCATATCAAAATTCAAACCCAAGTGAAAATAGTTAGTGAGAAGTATGGTTAGCTAGCACTGCTAAATGTTGCATGTTCATTTGGCTACAATAATGTGCTGTTGTAAACAGCATGGTTCTATTGTACAAATGTATCTTAAAGGACAATATTAGGCACAGAAGAGCATTAAATTTGAGAGCATTTTGCCATGAATCAACTGTACAGGTTTATCGGCAATGCATATTGTTGAAATCACTTGAGTAGAATTGAATTGTCCTGTACGTGCTTGTAGAAACATTACTTGCTTAGTGTGTTTTCTTGGCAAAAAATAAAAACTACCAATATAACATGTAGACTAATACACATTACTACAGGCTAGTGGCACACTTCATACAGGTAATATACTTCTTATTTTACATATTGAATTGACATGCATGACCTTTAAAGCATTTCGGCTGGTAGGCGGGAAACCACTAAAAAGTAATAGCACGAGTGACGTCTGTTCCGGACCATAATGTCCGCAAGTACCATTATGTCCGCGAACCGATTTGGGCCCATTACGTCCGACCCATTACGTCCGCGGGCCCATTACGTCCGACCCATTACGTCCGCAGAACCATTACGTCCGACCCATTACGTCCGCGGAACCATTACGTCCGACGCATTACGTCCGCAGAACCATTACGTGCGACCCATTACGTCCGCAGGTCCATTATGTCCGACCCATTACGTCCGCGGGCCCATTATGTCCGACCCATTATGTCCGCGGAACCATTACGTCCGACCCATTACGTCCGCGGGTTCATTATGTCCGACCCATTACGTCCGCGGACCCATTATGTCTGACCCATGACGTCCGCGGACCCATTATGTCCGACCCATTACGTCCACGGACCCATTATGTCCGACCCATTACGTCCGCGGGCCCATAACTCAAATAATGTTTGAACACGTAACGTTTGGGAAGTTAAAACCAACAATTTCATGTCACAGCGCTCTACTTAAAAAAATGCAAAATTGGGTTGTTAAAAACCACTAGTATTAATTTAAAGATTGACTACAACGGAATAATGATAAGTGCTGTGTTGCTGTTTTCGTTCGAGAAATGTGTAATGATTACTAACATATTATTATTATTATTCAATAAAACTTGTTCCTTCATGCAAAAAAAAATCTATTTGATCGGCGTTCTACGACCCAGAAAAGCCCAGTTTCACCAAAAGCCCTCAACTCATGAATAATTCATACTTCGTGTGTGACGTAGCACCCATGACGCTTTGTTACCCCCACGCACAACAGTCGATCGTGTGTACTGTATGCATTCACTTAGGGCTGACACAGACACATCAGTGCTCTTCATTTTAAACCATTTTATGTTGGATTTACTAACTTTTGTGCAACTTGTTTTATATCATCTTCAAGATTTATCTGCCAGGAAACTGCTGGGATATATAATTCTTCAGGATTTTGTGTGTTTCTGCTGTATTTTGTGATAATATTTCTGAAACTTCAACTTGGATTTCTACATACTGTACTATGTGTTGCTGCTAACTGTTTATCTTGGCTGGAATTAATCTTATTATGCTAATCACCATAGGATGCTAGCAGAGAACTTCCTGTACACAAAGGAATCACCATGCAGGGCTACTGCCAGACAACTCTACTGCTGCTTTTACTGTGCTCTCAAGCATGTTATATTGTTTGTGAGGTACCAAGTACACAGTGGAAATTATCTTCTGTAGGCCCTTACAAATACGGCCATTTTCTTAAAACAAGAATTGGATATTATAGCAACTCTTGTGCTACCTTCCAATATCGCTTACTCATTGCTGGTGATATTCATACAAACCCTGGTCCTGAGTACACTTTTGAACCCAACACATCCTCAACTACTAACAATCATACAGCTACTCATCAAAGTTGTTCAAACTTGGTTTACTCAAGAAGTCAGCTCCTTGAACTTAATGGAAAATACAAACTTTCCCCTTCTACTTGGTCAATCATTAGTGATCTAGGCATAAAATATAGACCAAGGGGCCGCAAAGCTGGAATGAAAAAACCCGGACAAAAGAAAAATCAACCTACTGATAGATCCAAACCTATATTAAACCAAGTTGGAAGTCATAACTCCAACTTGAATACTAAGCCTACTGAAAGTACAGACCAAACCACTGCTCACCATGGATATATCCAGCAACAAGTTAAATTTTGCCTGCTCAATACACAGTCTGTGCGGAATAAAACTGTCGAACTTCTTGATCTTGTTCTTGAGAATAATTTTGATGCAGTTGCGATATGTGAATCATGGCTCCGCCCTGACGACCTGACTGTTATTGGCGATATTACTCCTAGTGGATACGTTTTTCATCATGTACCCCGCCTTAATAGAAAAGGTGGTGGTGTAGCATTTCTGTCAAAGTCTGGACTGCCAGTTAAAGTTACCAACCAAAGAAAATTTCAGTCATTTGAATCTCTTGAACTTGAGCTATCATCCTCTTCAACTTCAATCTCTCTCATCATTGTATACAAACCACCAAAAACTGCATATACATTTAGTCAATTTCTGTGTGAATTTAACGACCTTGTTGACTCCTATATTCTGAACCGATCTAAACTCATCATTGCAGGCGATTTTAATATTCATGTTGACAACCCCGCTGACTCTGATGCTACCCGGTTTAAGGATTTGTTATCATCTATTGGACTTCACCAGCATATTTCATCCTGTACGCATAAACATGGACACACCTTAGATTTGTTAATTACTCGTTCCTCTGATGATCTTCCCATTTCAAATATATCTGTACAAGAAGGGCTTTCTGATCATTATGCCATCACTTGCAATCTTGCCATTCAGAAACCAAAAGTTCCTACAAACATTATAACAACAAGAAATGTGAAAAATATTGATATTGCTTCTTTTGTGTTGACATTAAATTCTGATTTGTTCCTGAACTCAGATAGCACTAACATCTGTAAAAATATTCAGAATTGCAACACAGTTCTTGCATCTATTTTGGATAACCATGCACCGTCCAAAAAGCGAACAATTCGTATACGACCAAACACACCTTGGTATAATCAAGAAATCACTAATGCAAAATGTGAGCGTCGTCGACGAGAGCATAAATGGCGTACTTCCGGTCTTGAAATCAACCGCCAGCTGTATCGTGACCAGCGGAATCTTGTCAACAAGCTCATTCGCAAAGCTAAACAGAATCATTACTCTACACTAATAAAGGATTGCTCATCTAACCAAAAGCAACTTTTTCAAGTGGTGGATCAACTTCTTCATCATAAAAGAACCTCCCCACTCCCTGCCTGTGTTTCAGAAGAATAGCTTGCTGACAAATTGTCCACATTCTTCCACGATAAAATTAAAAACATCCGTGATGCTTTTCCTTCTCATGTGCCCATCAGTGTTGGAATAGATAATTGTTCGCATCCAAAGCTTCTATATTTTGAACCTGCAACTGCAGAAGAAATACGCCGGATTCTTCTACAATCTACATCTAAAAGCTGTGATCTTGATCCGATACCAACAACTTTATTGAAAGATTGTGCAGATACAATAGTACCTGTTATAACTCATATTGTAAACCAGTCACTTGCTAACGGAATTGTACCATCATCCTTAAAATCTGCAATTGTACGACCACTTCTAAAGAAACCTACTCTTGACACTGACACTTTGAAAAACTATCGCCCAATCTCTAACCTTACCTTCCTTTCAAAGCTACTTGAACGTGTTGTACTTGCTAGAGTCTCTCCATTTCTTCAAAGCAACAACCTTCTTGATAATTGCCAGTCTGCCTACCGTGCCAACCACAGTATTGAAACTGCTCTACTTCGATTAGAAAATGATGTACTTACCGCTATGGATAATGGCAGACTTGTTGCGTTGGTACTACTCGATCTGTCAGCTGCTTTTGATACTGTCGACCACCGTATTCTATTGCAACGACTTCGATCATTTGGTATTGATGGAATAGTTCTGAAATGGTTTGAATCGTATCTCACCGACAGATCACAGTGTGTTCAAATTAAAAACAAATGTTCAGTACTTACCATGCTGCTTTTCGGTGTGCCACAAGGGTCTGTTCTTGGACCTGTACTATTTTCTATCTACACTGGTCCCCTTGGGAAAATCATTCGGAAACATAATCTGCAATACCATTTTATGCTGATGACACACAAATATACATCTCATTTAACCCTGATCAAATTGAAGCTGACACTGCTATACGTCGACTTGAATCATGTATTGATGAAATTCGTAACTGGATGTCTTCTAATTTCTTAAAATTAAATGATGACAAGTCTGAGTTTATTATATTTGGATCAAAACAGCAGCGTGAAAAGTAAAAATTCTCATCTATGTATTGCCACCTCCAAGATATCTACATCTACTAGAGTTCACCAATTTGGGCGCTATATTCGATTGTGACATGTCACTTAATGATCATATTTCTTCAATTTCTAAATGTTCCTCATTTCATCTGCGCAACATCAGCCTCATCAGAAAATACATCTCTCAAGAGGCTACGGAACAACTTGTACATGCGTATGTCACCTCCCGCCTGGACATGGGCAATTCACTCTTATATGGTCTACCAGATACACAAATTTATCGTCTGTCCCGTCTTCAAAACATAGCTGCTAGAATTGTAACCCGGACTAAACCAAGAGAACACATTACACCAATATTGCGAGATCTTCATTGGCTCCCGATTAAGGACAGGATTGTTTTCAAAATCTTAATGTATGTTTACCGCTCTTCCATTCATATGTCACCATCATATTTATCAGAATTACTTCAACCGTATCACTCAAATCGTGATTTCATGAGATCACATCATAAACTTCTTCTGAGTAAGAAATTGACAAAGAGATCCTGGGGAAAACGTTCTTTTGCTGCTGCTGCTCCTTCTTTGTGGAATGATTTACCTGAGCATGTCAAACAATCTCCATCTCTTGCTTCATTTAAAACTGCTCTCAAAACTCATTTGATGAAAATTAATGTATAATTTACTTATGTTTAACTATTGACTTTCATGATGATGTATTTATAAGGTTTTTTTTTTTTTTTTTTTTTTTTGTTGTTTAATATGTCAAGAATATCGCTGCGGTGTTTATATGTTTATATTTTTTGCAAATCAACCTTGTTTGCATGGTTGTGTATGCAGGGTTTTCCTTGTCAGAATATCGTCTTTGTCTAGCATATTCTGACCAGGGCCAGTCAGCCTTTTTACAATCATTGTTCCTTGTAATTTTATATTGCATTGTTCTTACCATGTATTTTGTTTTATTGTTTACTCTAATGTGTCACTGCGCCATGAGCGTCTCTTTTGACGGATACCGGCGCATTACAAATGTTCATTATTATTATTATTATTAACAACAGCGGACAAGCGACATCTTCTAGACCGAAAAACAGCGAAAATGTCCGATAGCAGCGAATATTGGGAAGATTACAGTATAGATGAGGAAGAGGAGTTTCATATAGGCACTTCTGAGGATAGTGATGTCAGCTCTAGCGATGAGGGGAGCTCCCCAGACGAGAGAGAAGGCGAAGACGATGACGAAGAAGTCGAAGTACGTGGCGCTGAACCATACCGGTTCGAGCCACTTGCGGCGCCTGCAGTTGACCAGCCCGGTGACGTTGATCGTCAGGCCGAAGACGACGAACCAAATCCTGATGATAGACGGCTAAACACAGACTGGTAAGCCCACAAAATGATTCATGAATGAAATACTGAATGATGCTTCGTTTGATCAATTCGTTTCTGCTGTACAAAAATAGTTGTAGGCTATACTTGACAGAAACATGAACGAACATGATGGAGACCCAAGGTACATAATGTAGTAGTACATGTACATGTGTACAATTGTACATGTGTACAATACATGTACAGTGGAAATTTGGGGGTAATTACTATGTCTTGCGTTTTATGATTTGTTGGCAATATTAGCCAGTATTTATGAAGACATGATGGGAAAGTAATCACTGCTCAAAATTCAAATAAAATCATGATCTTTTACCATCATGCTTTAAGCATAATTGACATTTAGTCTTTCCCTTCAAATCAAAGGTTGTAGCCCCCTGCACAATAAAAATGTTTGATCTGCCCATGAAAAATGTATTCCTTCGTGATGTACCTGTCCTTGATCAGTTCATGGGGATGTATTTCAAGATCAATTTTTAAGTAGTACAACCCCCAATGACAAAGTTACTAAAATTATTTTCCAAACTTGTTTTTTTTGTAAATAGGTGTTCGTGTGGACATTGTGTTTTCAGCCTTTGCTCGCAAACTGTATATGTTGCAAAGGAGTTGAGAAGACAGAGAACATGATGTGGCAGCTGGACATCAACGTGGATGATCCCAACCAGTGCCTTACCATCCATGATTGGTTTGATGCGATCTGCCTCCACCCAGGAGTGCTTGCAACAGCGTATCTTCAGTACAGAGCATACTATGGCAGAGATGCAGTTGAAGGAACGCTTGACCAGTAAGTGATTTGAGTGTTGACTGAATGCACAAAGCCAATGTACCATCAATTTCAATTAATATTTTGAGCAATGTCGGTTTTGAATGATCTGCATATCAAGCAGATTACTTTTGATTGACAGAATGAGCACCGGTGTTTACTTCAGAGTAACCGCACACAACTGAATATGACCTTGGTTGACCCACGTGCATCTATATCTTATTGTACATGCATTACATGTATGTAATTGTTTACTTTTGATCATGATTGCCTTTTGGTATGGTTATAGTTTTATAGCAGTTCAGTTTCGCATGGTGTTAACGTAAACAATATCGATACTCCACCATGCAAATCACAAATCTTATGTTTATAATTTTGTCTGATTTTTTGTTTTGTTTTACAGAAAATATCGCCATGTTGCATATCGGCGAGTGGTGAGGTGGTGTTGGGGTTATCTTGGCCGTTTCAACCGGGTGCCACTGCCATCATGTGTAATGGACGCAATCCGCAGGACGTTCCCAAACACTGATGGACAGTACAAAGGATTTTCGTATCCACCACTGAATTAGGCCGATTTGCTTTGTTTTATTTTTTAAATTGGTAACATTCTTCCCTAGTTATAATGATCTGGAGGAGTTACAAATTATTTTGTGCGTTCATAAACCATAATCAATGGCAGAATCAATTACGTGTGTATTTCATTTTGTGTCTTTTCGGGGAAGTTGATTAATTTAGCACTAATGTGAAATAAACTTGTTTTATGTTGCCAACAATACACTATGGTAAAAACATTACAAATTCGGTATGGCAGAAAGATGCCAAGAACTGAAAATTTTACAAGACCTTAGTACTTTCGAATAAATGACAAGACAAAATATGTATGTATTTGCAACCAACAATTGAGTTTATTTTTGAGGTTAAAATATCAAAATTAAAGGTTGCCTCTTAATGCCGAAAACAACTTAATCAAAATCCTGTACATACTTGTTTGAAACTTGGCCATTGTTCTGTTAAACCGAACTGGAAATCCTTTGAAATTCGTTTCACACTTGCTGCTCTTTTCCCAGAAAAAAAACTTACAATCAGCATAACTCTACTTCTGAGCAGGTTCAGATTTTCTTGGATTAAAGCTAATTCAATTAGGTTTTTTGGCTTTGCATCACAAAAGGGAGAAGCGTGACAAAGACTAATATTGTAAATCTCATGTTGGTAAATCTCATGTACTTCTGCCTATAAAACTTAAAACTTGTTCTGAGTGTACAGTGGCAATAAATTGTAAAATACACCAATACTCCCCTTGCACCCCCCCCCCCCCCCCAAACACACACAAACCAAAACATGTAAAGAGTACTTTTCAAAGTCTGCTTTTGATGACAAAACGAAAGTATGTGATCAAAATCCTGTAAATACTTGTGTGGAACTTGTGTAAATCAGCATAACCCTACTGCTGAGCAGGTTTGGGTGTCTTGGATAAAAGCTAATTCAATTAGGTTCCTTGGGTGAGCATTGCAAAAGGGAGAAGTTTGAAGAAGATTAATATTGAAAATCTCATGTAGGTAAATCTACTGTACTTCTGCCTGTAAAACTTAAAAACTTGTCTTGAGTGTACAATGGCAATGAATTGTAAAATCCACCAATAAACTGATGAGAAATGTGTACCGGTGAAATCCTTTCATTGTATTATTCACTGAACTTCACCCATTCCTTTGATATCGCAGGATCCCGCGGAAATTGAAAAAAATGAGTCTCTGGATTATTAATACTAATTCTAGTGCATCCACCAACAACACATGGAGTCGGCATTATATAACTGTTACACAACAACGTCGAAAAAAAGCTTCATAAAAACTTCATGCCTCTGCTGACGCATGAAAACGCATATATAATATACACGGAAGTAACATGCGTCTTCTGTTTACTCTCAGGTGCTCATGGGTTATACGTCATCCCTTTTCGCTGGTTTACAAGTCCGCTGGTACTATATCGTGGATTTTCATAGTGGATTTTCAATGGGTCTTTGTCGGGAACCAGTGCAGGGCGGGAAATTTCAAAAAATCGAAGAAGCGGGGTCTAATTTTTTCGGTCAAGTGCAACAAATTATAAAGTGAAAAACATGACCACAACAATAAATTGTTACCTGAACACAACATAAACAAGGTTCGAAAGTCAATTTAATGTGAGAGTTCTCGTTGTAGTCCATCTTTAAGTGTTTTTGCACTGTAAGGTACAGTGCAAAAAAACTTTAAATAAATAGTACACCAGTGGTGCTCATATGAAGCACGATAATTCAGACACTTTATTAATTAACACCAGTGGTTTTAACAACCCAATTTTGCAGAAGAGCGCTGTGACATGAAATTGTTCTAAGTAATTGGTTTTAACTTCCACAACGTTACGTGTTCCAAACATTATTTGAGTTATGGGCCCGCGGACGTAATGGGTCGGACATAATGGGCCCACGGACGTAATGGGTCCGGACATAATGGACCCGCATACGTAATGGGTCGGACATAATGGGCCCGCGGACGTAATGGGTTGGACATAATGGGTCCGCGGACGTAATGGGTCCGGACGTAATGGGTCCGGACACAATGGGACCAAATCGGTTCGCGGACATAATGGTACTTGCGGACATTATGATTCCAGAACAGACGTCTTTCTAAGATTTGTTATCTGGAATTGTCTCTTTACAGCATTCATGTTGGGGGCCCCTTTT
>CM055817.1:1647521-1740227 GCA_029582265.1 Zoroaster sp. YZ-2022 | reverse complement strand
TTGAAAAAAAAGTAATAAGATCCTTTTTGCTGATTAAAAATAGTTGTATGCATTTTTCACCATTTCGTTTTAACAAACACGGGTGTAATGAGATATAATTTTCTATTTTTTTTTTTTTTTTTCCCCTTATAAAAGACTTTTGAATCAAAAACATCCTTGGTTCAGTCAAAATGTTTCACCAGGATTTTATCAAAGGATCTAGTTTTCGTTTAACTAAGAGTTAAGTAGCCTGTTTGCGCATGAGGCCCAGTAAATCCCTCAGGGGGGGTCCTGGTTTCTCATACGGGATAAAAACTATGGTTTATATCATGTTATTTACACAATTACAATATTCATCAAAAGTATAAATACAAACAGTAAGATAAATTTAAAAAAGAATGAATGTTTATCTTTAATATCAACTGCTATTTGGTTTGCTTTATTAAATGGAATTACAATACCAAGTAGTAATTCATGTGATAATTCTGTACTAAATTTGGGTGACGACGTTATAAAAAGGACGAGCTTGTTTAGTGAACATTTGGTGACCATATATATCAAGCAAACCACAGTCAATCCAACATGTTCAGGGCTAGGCCCAACCGCTTAAACAGGGATACATGAAAGAAATCAACGTTACAACTAAAACGACGGTGGACAAATGTTATTTAAAATGCAACTTGAAACTCATAAACAAATTAAGTCTATAGGTCTATAGTTTAAACACGTTGAATAACATCCTAGTTTAATTCTATAATTTAGGATTTTTTACAGAGAGCTGATTACATGGGTGGCTGTTACTGATGAGAATAGGTCTATCAAAAGTCATTGTGTCAAGTGTTATTACTTTTTCCCAACTAGCAAAAAGCAACAATTGTGTGGGAAGTGAACATTTTTATTTTCACAGAATGACACAAAACTCAATTCACAAAAGATAATAACGGTAAAACGCCGGTCACCCAGGTAACATTTTGTTCACGATAACAAACTGTGAAGGGTTCTCCACGAGGTTATCCTGTTTCATCCAACGATGTTCAGGTGGGTGAAGCATCACTTATTGATACGCGCCCTTTTGTCCAAACACTGGACACGAGACTCTGTTATTAAACCCCTATCAGGCTGGGGATATGCCATCCTGTGATTTAAAAAACAAAATTATATATCCTGAACGCCTTTGTCTGATCACAGTGAAATTTTCTAATTTTTCCTAACTATTATTGGTGAACCATTTTTTAGACACTGTAAGACATTCAATATTGGCTTTTAGGTTTGTTGTCAACTTTCAAACTCCGAACTGGAAAAACATTGAGTCATGTGACCTCTTCAATGCATTCTGAATCCAATATAGCCCCGCTATTATGTTTAAACAGGTTGCTGTAATATCTTATATTTTGTCCACAAAACATAATTTTGGGCTTTAAGGTTGTTAAGTATTTTTTGCTAAATATATAAATTCTATGACATCAACAGAACAATGGATGTTATAATATCGCTTTTATTATCTTTTTTGTTAAAAAAATCCCATATTTGGGATGAAAACTATACTATTTTTACCAAAAAAGAGGAAAATTACCAACAAATTTATAAAATTTATAAGCTATGTAAAAATGATTTACCCAAATATTTATTATCAATGGAAGCCAAATCTCAATAAATTATGTAACAGCGGACCTAGAATTTCAGGGTGGGGAGAGAGTAAAAAAGTCCAAAAAAATGCCAAATATTCATTTTGCTGACAGTGATAGGTTTATGTTTCAACCCTCGATCACGTGTGTATTTGTTTATATTCCTTTCCCGGGTGTCGCAATGTTACTAGTAATTATTTTGCACAATCAACATACGGCATAACAAACTAATATAAAGGCAGTGAATTTTAAATTTTTAAATTAGAATAGATATTAAAAAAATTGTAATAATTGACAGCTATAAGCATTCTAAAATATTCCCTTAAGTGCAATGATCTGACCGGCTATGAATTAAAGTTAAGGGGCTGCGTACAAATTTTGTTTCACTCAAAAACCCGGCATGATGCTTTCCCAGCTGCACTCATCAGTGCTTCTATAATGATATTAAAAGCAGTGTAATAAACATTCAAACCTTTGAGAATATAAAAGATTCACACAGAATAAAGCTTTCAAGAAAATAAAGATCCACACGGAATATTAAATTTATTTCCCAAAAACATACGAATTCGCAAGAAATCGGCCCTTTTTATACATACAAATATTCCATCATTAAAAAGCAGGTTCGACATTTCCCCACTTAAATGCTATTTATTGAGAGTCAAAGCATGGTGCAAGATAATTATTTTTTCCTCACGTATCTACTCGAATATTAAGAGTGGGCGCTTTATTATGCCAGTGTCAAAATGTCAACATTAAACCCCCTATTCACCAAATTTCCCAGCTGAACAGTCTATCAAGTAATTATTTAAAGGACGAGATTGTTGAACGTTCCATCTTCATGGGGAAAGGCTCAGAGATTGAAGGATCTTTGTATGATGCACAGAATACATATTACGAGCACAATCTTTATTCGTACAGGAATGATCCATGTTTGATTGTTGTAAACACTTTCTATTAATCAAATAATGTGAAATTTTTGTTGGCAATAAATGAGCTGTTTTATTAGTTGAGGTTCTGATGTAAAGGTATGGCAAACCCCAATAACAACATGCCACCCATGAAAATGATTTCTAATATGTATGCTGTTCAAAACAAAGACAAGGTGGGAGAACCTGTTGACACACCCCCACAACACACACCAATTCTACAATAATGTTGAGGTAAAACCAGATTATTCATTTTTAAAGGAAACATTTGGCAGTGCAATATCCCAGCTAAATTCAAATCGCTCAACAATAAACAGTGGACATGGGGAGGGGGTTTTTACGAAGTTATGTCATATGTCAAGGTGTGCCAACACCGCTCTCCACCATAGAATCGGTGTCCCACAGGGTTTAAGATGAACAGTGGCTGAAAACATTGACTACTTTATGCAGCAGCAACAGGGTAATATGACCTTATCATGTTGTTGTAATATTTTCAGTCCTGAGTTAATCTAAAACTAGCACCCAATTCTACGCCCTGTTGATCATGAATGATATTGCCCTTAATTTAAATGATTAACACTAATGAAAACACTATATTTTTATGTAAAAAGACTAGGTAAAACTCACAAAGATCCAGGGCCCTGAGCAAAAAAAAACTAAAAACTAACTGTCGCCCTGTCTTCAGTGGATTTTTCCACGGGCGGACCGAATCATACAATTATTATGATCTAGTTCCTTGCTGTGCTGCACAAAAAGTACTAAATACGTCAAATCATAACCTGGAATCCCGGGTCAGATTAATTTTGTCCTGGATTCTTGGGATAATGAGATATGCACGCCTTCCATGTATTAAGAGAAGCTCATATGTATGGAAAAAACAATCAAATAAAAGCTCTAGTTTCTGTTGGTAAAATTTCGTTGAATTATAACCTTTTAAACTGTTTAGAAATATTTGAGCACACTACTAATACACAATGTAATTTAAGTGGGAAAACTATAAAACGATCCGTATGATTATAGCATGCATTTATTTATCTTTTTCTTTGAAATTACACATGTTTATAAATAGTCATTTAAAGTTATTGAGCTTTGTTTCAATATCTTGACACCAACTCCTGTGTTAATCGGGCTTCATGGTCAGTACTTAAACCTTGAACTATCCCAATGCTCTCAGTAAAATAAAATAGCTCAACTTATATTTGTGCAATATTTGGATACAAATAGGGAGACGATTTCGTTCAAAAATTTGCCCCAAACTGCGGTATGCAAAAATGAATTTACAAGTATATTATAGCACAAAATAATTTGTTTGTGTAGCACCAAATTTTAAAAATGCTTTAAAATTCAGGTATGTAGTGTGCATAGGCAGTTTTTTTTGCATATTTTACTGTCGTTTCAGTTCATAATATGAATGTCCAAATTTTTACGAAATAATAATATTTTGGTGTCCGAAATTGAGCTACACGGTGGTAAAAACTCACGTGTACTCACGTAACCCACGTGTAACTATTTCTGTAAAATTGCAGTTATTCTATGAGTTAGTCCTCCGGGTCCATTTTCTTTTTGTTTACATTATTGCCCATCGATCACAACAAAACAGAGGCAATATCACGAAAAACAAATGACCGATGCGACATACGTTCGCGTTGCTTTTCAAAGTGAATTTCACCGAGTGTACCGTTACTTTGGGTGGTATGATCAAGCTTGTTTCGATTTGATTATTAAAACTTTGTCAGGAAAATGAGTGGTTGAGCAAGGGCAATCATATTGTAAAATGCCGAAATGACCTTCTAAATCTCACCACTACTATATATAGCAAAATGAATGCTCATTGTTGTTAATTTAAAATTCAATTTTAATTATAAAAACGAAGTTATAAACTATGGGCAGATCCAAAACATTTTTAGGGGGCTGAGAATCAAAAACAATTATTTTCAGTACAAAAGGGGATTACAATGAGAAAGAACAAAGCAGTGACATCTGGGAATGGGAGTGCGTTCTCCTCTCCTCCCCTCTCTCTCTGTTTTCTCCCTCCTTTTTTTTAAATTTTTTTAAAAACCCTTTGGGGCTTTAGGGGGCTTTAGCCCCCTGGATCCGTGCCAATGGTAACGTTCCTTTGTTGAATACGGCCGTAGTGATCACATATAAAAGCGCACATGGCGTGGAACTGAACACGGTACTATTGTGTATAGGCGGTGGCTCAATCGTTCAACGTTCCAATGTTCCCCAAACTCAGGAGAGAGAAAATAAACAGGTGAAACAAAACTGGGCGGTTGTTGCGTTTTTCCATTTCGGGAATTTCGCCTGTAGTTAATTCATCAGCAGAAAAATATTGCATGCACATAGAATTTTAGGTACGCATTGTGGATAAAATCCTTATGGATTGCTGGGAAATTAAAAGGTGTACGGATGTGCGCATATAGATAAAATAAGGCATTAATTATTTACTGTTGCATCAACACCGTCGCGTCGGCGTGAAGTCATCGTTGACCACGTACGTCGCACATACCCCCCGGCGTGGTCTGGACACACGGAAACAAACCCAGTCGGGACGGATAGCTTGATATTTTTTGGTCGGAAATATACATGTAATGCGGCGTTCACACAGTGCCGATTATGGCTCCCGTTTGAGATCAGACAGCGCTACGACACGAAAAGTGAAAAAGTCGGATTACTATCCTCAATGATCTGGAATGTCCTATCATTGTCTGAACGCGTGTCGTATACGTTCGTAACAGAGTCCTACGGATCGGGAAGGTCCAGAGGTCCGTCAAGCAGCCCGACAGTAGCGTCCGTCCTGTAACATTCGGGAAACTCAGCCGATTTTGTCTGGTCGGATTACAATCGTGACTATGTCGTGACAGATTCTGATGTATCGGATAAAAATCGTAACAATGTCCTGTGTTGTCTGGACGATGTCTGACGGTGTCCTGTGGATCGGGACGCTGTCGTGATGAACGGCATGATTTGAGTGAGAATCCGCCGTTTCGCACGATTCTTTTAGGACCGGACTATCACGTGACTAACGGTTTTCTAACGGATGTCTTCCGTCGCGTCGGTTCACTGTCCGGTCACCGTCTGATCTCTGTCGGATCGCATTCGGGAGAATCGGGACGCTGTCGGGACAGATTCGGTCGTTTTTACCATGCTGAAGATACAAATCGGATCAGATTCGGATTGAGAACGGGAGAATCGGACGAATTCGGCTGAAACGGCTGAATCGGGACGCTTCCCGAACAATATCTGATTGTTGTCGTGATTAAATAAATGTTTTTACAAATTTGTGAATTTCCCTCCACGAATCACAGGATCTTGATCAGACTTTTGACAAATTTTAATCGGGAATGGTCCTATCAAGGACGGCAGTAAAAATCCTGAATGTGTGACTGAGGCTTAAACGTTATTTCGGGAAAGGTTTGTGAATAAGATTTCAAAAATGTTTATAAATCTGTCGAAATTTGTATCGCAAAATCTGCGATGCATTGTTTGAAATTCCATCGCAGATTGTCCAAATTGCGTCGCATTTTGCGATGCGATACAGGGAAAATTGTTCACTGTACAAATGGACAAAATAGATACCTGGGCTAAAAGGCATTTAAGTATATACCTGATCATGACCCCATTCCCCTAGAATTCACACCCATATAATTACAACTGGGGGTATGTTTACATATGTAGCTCCAAACCAGGGTTCAGAATCGGCAACTATATACATGTACCAATGTATGATTAAAGTAATTACAGAAAGTGTGATGTATGCCTTTCTGCAACAAATGATTGTACATGTTGAAAATATGTTCAACCCTTTTTGACGTCACAATTCGTTTCGCGTTCATATTCACTTCAAGTATGAACCTGGCTTAAGACTATTGGGTAGTGGCTAGACTGGTCCGCTGTCCGAGTGATATCCGGTGTGAGAAAGTAATAAGACTTGGGATTTCCTGCCACAGTATCAATTGCGTCATTTTGTAACTAATCCACATACCTTTTTTTATTGTAACTGTACTGAAACTGTTCTGTGTTTCCTCCAATAAAGACCTGAAATACAATGAGTAAATTTTCTGTTTATAAATTTTCCATTTATAACCAGGCTTACTGATATTGTACAAAAAAAACATGTGTTTAAATTCCATGGTCAACACAAACCATAGACGCCACCATTTTGATTATATAGGGTGCAGTCCACTAAATAAACTCCCATTGCAACCAATGGTAAATATAAAATAATAAATAAATCATTAAAAAATACTTAAAAATTCTAAAATAAAAAAACATTTTTATTTTATTTTCAATTACATGTGGATTGTCCAGAGGCCTGTCAAGTTATTCGCATCCCAATGGAACCCACCCTCTACACTAGTGAAAATGCCAACACTAAAAGTATCCATTTTTGAGAAATGGCCTTACACTAAATCAAATTAGGACCACTTTTTCAGGGCATTGTGGTCAAAAAATTCAAAGTTGAAAGTCAAGGATCCCCAGGTCATGATATTGACCATTTTTACAAAAAATGTGTGAGCCTCAACTCTTTGTTTTTCAGACAAATTTGGGGACATAATACATGTACAAATTATGATAAGCAACATGGTGCATGAATTTACAGGCTTTGGCTGTACCATTCAAGGGATTTCATTGGATACGTTGTGCTGAAGATTCGACATCACGCTTTGAGGCTCACACACTAGCCATCACCCAAGATCAAACTGAATCTCCAGTATCTGGCATAATTCCATGAGCCTCAAAGTGTGACGTCAGATCTTCAGTCCAGGTAGTGGTAGTACATCCTATCGTATCCACGAGTTCTACGGTATGATACGGTGTGCTACCTAGACGTACATGAATGCTGTAAAGAGACAATTCCAGATAACAAGTCTTAGAAAGACGTCACTCATGCTATTACTTTTTAGTGGTTTCCTGCTCACCAAACCAAATGCTTTAAAGGTCATGCATGTCAATAATCGATATGTAAATAAGAAGTCTATTACCTGTATGAAGTGTGCCACTAGCTTGTGTAATGTATTAGTCTACATGTTATATTGGTAGTTTTTATTGTTTGCTAAGAAAACACATTAAGCAAGTAATTTTTCTACAAGCGCAGGACAATTCAATTCTAATCAAGTGATTTCAACAGTATGCATTGCCGATAAACCTCTACAGTTGATTCATGGTAAAATGCTCTCATATTTAATGCTCTTCTGTGCCTAATATTCTCCTTTTTTAAGATACATTTTGTACAATAGAACCCATGCTGTTTTACAACAGCACATTATTCGTAAAAACATGCAACATTTAGCAGTGTAAGCTAACCATACTTCTACTAACTATTTTCACTTGGGTTTGAATTTTGATATGAGTAGATTTAACCAGAGCACTGAATCTTTTGCAACACCAACAATAAACTATTTTTTAAAAGGGAAAGGGCACCCATAACAGTTGTAGAATATTATAAAAGAACAAACAAAAAACTTTTACTCACTTGTTCTCCTATTTGTTTTGTCCGCGTTGAATATCTTGGCTTTGACTGCTCTGATTTTTTTCCTTTTAGTGGGACAACAAGTATATGATGTTTGAATAAAGGTCTCCACAGTCTGCTTGGCTACACACATGTTAAAACAATAAATATATTATTATGACTTGTTGAGTTCAGTGTTTCATATCTAAGCATAATGATTTTCTCATCACTGCAAGTGCATCCTGTGATAGCAATGTTAATCTTGTGAGAGCTTAATGAATTATGTATTCCTGCATTTTTAAAAATTCATCAAGTGTTCTACAAATAGCTAAGACTATTAAAGGATTCCAACACTAAATGGTTAAATGGTATTTATGCCCATGAAGCAAATAATGGACATCCACACAAACCATTGATCAGGCATGGTGGTGTTGCTGACCACACTCCTGATTGTGAGACTTAAACAGCATAGTGATTCCTTCTCACTGTACATAATTGCAATGTTTGTATTTACTTGTGATTCAATACAAATCAATTCTGGTTTACACATGTCTCAGACAATTTGTTAACCTCAGATGGTCCCCAGATGATACACATTTAGGGATCAAGGGCAACACCAGTCAGGTGAAGGTCAATAACATTATCCGTCATATTTTCAAACTCTTATGCGGCGTTCACACAGTGCCGATTATGGCTCCCGTTTGAGATCAGACAGCGCTACGACACGAAAAGTGAAAAAGTCGGATTACTATCCTCAATGATCTGGAATGTCCTATCATTGTCTGAACGCAGTCGTATACGTTCGTAACAGAGTCCTACGGATCGGGAAAGGTCCAGAGAGGTCGGCCAAGCACTCCCGACAGTAGGTGCGTCCCGTAACATTCGGGAAACTCAGCCGATTTTGTTCAGTCGGATTACAATCGTGACTATGTCGTGACAGATTCTGCTGTATCGGATCAAATCGTAACAATGTCCTGTGTTGTCTGGACGGTGTCTGGACGGTGTCCTAATGGATCGACGTCCTGTGATGAACGGGCATGATTTGAGTGAGAATCCGCCGTTTCGCACGATTCTTTTAGGACCGGACTATCACGTGACTAACGGATGTCTTCCGTCAGCGTCGGTTCACTGTCCGGTCACTGTCTGATCTCTGTCGGATCGCATTCGGGAGAATCGGGACGCTGCCGGGACAGATTCGGTCGTTTTTTACCATGCTGAAGATACAAATCGGACAGATTCGGATTGAGAACGGAGAGAATCGGGACAATTCGGCTGGAAACGGCTGAATCGGGGTCTTCCCGAACAATATCTGATTGTTGTCGTGATTAAATAAATGTTTTTACAAATTTGTGAATTTCCCGCCACGAATCACAGGATCTTGATCAGACTTTTGACAAATTTTAATCGGGAATGGTCCTATCAAGGACGGCAGTAAAAATCCTGAATGTGTGACTGAGGCTTTAAGAATTTTAAAGTGTTGGTTTTCATATCTAAAATCAATCCTGCTTAAAACAGTTTTGAGATGATTATAAGGATATAATGAACAATGTATAACAATGGCAGGATTTCTAGCAAACCCATACTTAAACAAAATACAAATGTAAATGTGATTTCAGGCATTTCAGCAGACTCATATGACCAAGTAGGACAAAAGTTGGCCAGAGATTAAGAAATAAAAGTGGACAAAAAGAAAGAAAATTGGATGAAAAGGTACGACAAAAGAAGGGCTCTGCAGGTTTTACTATAGCCTTCACACAACAAGTCACACACAAATCACAAAAGTATATTTCCCCTTGTGGAGTTTTTAATTAACACTTGCTACCACAAAGTGTCATGGAAATGAATTGTTCAATTTATTACATTACTTGACTAATTTACATCTGCACACTAATTTTAGTAGGATTTGCAGAGGAAAAGGTAGAATAAATAGGATGGATGGAAAACTTGTATCACTCATGATTAAACAAGTGTAAACAAGTTATTGCTTTATATCCTTACTTGGGAGTGATCCTTGTGTCCACTTTTGTCCATGATGTAGTGTCTAAATTCTGCCGTTTGACAAGCCATGTTTCTGCTGGTTTCAATCTTGAATCGACCTTTCTAATAAGTTAAATAAAAACAGCACACATTTTAGTCTTTACAGGTAGGTAATGTGGAAAGCAACATTTAGAAAAACGGATTAAAAACAGAGTTAAGTATAGCATTAGCATGTATAAACCAATGTACATGTACATGTATGTAGGTTGGCTTTTTAGTCCCTACCAGACTACGTAGGTTTTCTCTATACCTATTCAGGGCTGGTCCCCGCCCCTAAAACTTCATTATTATTATCCACCGCTGTTCAAAATGCTCTGCAGGCGACATGTGGTTTGGGCGCATGCGCGAGAATTTTGAAGGGTCATACAAAATGCATATTCATAACGTGACCTTTACTTTTTTCCGTTGCGGAGTTCATTGATAAAAAAACGCCTGTTACATACTGAAAATTAATTTCAAAGAGAATTTTAACCAATAGGATTAGAAAGAATATGTCGTCTGCAAATATTGAACTAACATTACAGCAATATGGGCAAACGCGCGAATTTCCTTGAAGTTTTTTTTGCACAACTCGCCTCTTGACAAAAGCGCACACGCGAAAAAAGGTAATATTTCAAAGCGATTTTCTTCCTGAAGGTGAATTTTCCTTGAGACATAAAAAGTATGGTGGGTGAAAAGAACTCTTATTTTAACTAATTATTACTTTGTTATTTCAGCAAACCCAGTAGCTAACTTTTAAACGGTGGGATTCCCCTGCGGCTTTAGCGTTGTTAAACAAAAAGATTTCTGGGAAACCCGTTATGTTTTTTGGGATGACATTGTGTACGCGTGTGCATACACACACGGATAGATTGTGGGTGTTTTCATTGTAAAGGGGGTTTATAATTTTTTAATAACGTTAGAATATAAAACAAACGGGAATGATTTGAGTTTATAAGCCAATATGAACCAATATTTAATACATATATTCTCTTCACCTTCCATTTTAAATTAATTTAAGGATTTTTTCCTTTCTATGCACTCCAAATCCATTATTTAAACAGCGAAGATGTAATCAATAACAATATTTCACCTTTTTGAATTGCTGCAGAGGACGTTACTTGGGTTTGTTAAGGTATAATCACCATGAAACTGTTCTTCGTGAGTTTAACTACCCTCCTATGCTTGATTTTCAAGAAAATAATTCAAAAGACGTATAATAACGTCAAAATGGACCAATAATTAGCTTCTCTCGATCTGTAAAATTTTTAACGGATGCTCAATATTTGATGCACATTGAAGACGCTTTTACACTTCGCGGGTTTCGATGAATTCACCCAGAAACATGTCATCTTGTAAAGCCATGACTGTAGATTGATGTGTGATCTTTGTTCATTGAGGTCATTTGGCATTTGCACTCACTTTGATCGTACACCTCCAGTCGATTTACCAAATTTCAAAAGAGGCGACCTTGTTTAAAGTTGGTGAAACAACACCAATAGAGGGCGATATACAGAGCAGAAAAAGGCGCATGCGCACAAACCTCTTGCCACTCTGCAAGCAGCGGTGTATCAGAGACATGGCATGGTTGCCATGACAATGGGAATCAGTGATCTTGATTGACAGACTAAAACAAAGTCCATGTAAAGCCATTGAAAGGATCTAAGTGGTCACAGGTACATGTAGTAAAAAGAGCAAGCCTGAGTGACGATGTATATACCCACTGCGTATTGGAAGTGAATGTGACAATACTAGGAATTATTTTATGATAGCTGCACATGTATCATTTTGCAGAGTTGAAATGACTCAAGAACACCAACATGACCACAGTCAGGCATCCCCCCATGTGGCAAGATGGTATTAATTGTTCAGGAGGGGGACCCCCATGACAACATCATACAACAGCAACAATAATCAAGGGATACTCTATTTTTTTCAAACTATAACAACATGTGCTCATCATCGTTAATGTTTTGGTCTGAAGAACGTAAACACAACTATAAACATGTCATCAAAGTTTCCATTCCAATGGTATTACCTGTAGAAGATCGCATGCTGCTGCACATTGATGACGACTTCAAAGCTCGTTGTTGCTTACCAACAGGACAGAAGTCAGATCTCAAAGGTTCCTCATCATCAACTGCGCAGAATGCAGACCCTAAAGGATAAAAAATACATGTATGAAATTTACCAAATTTAGTTTAAAAAAATGCTGCAACCTAACAACAAGGACACATTCATGTTTGCTCTCTTTAGCTGAATTTGAGACACCGAGTCAGAATTGAGAAAGCACAATTTCTGCAGACATGGCGGGGAGGATACAATTAGCTTAGATATCCAGGGGAACTTGTTTGGAAAGGGTTGATAACTTAAATGAAGTCTACTTCATCCAATTTGGCACAGATATTGTTAGGAAGGTACAGCAGTGGTATTTGGTAATTTGGGCAAATCTTTTAACATACATATGTATATGCTTGAATTCTTTGAATCAAGCTGGACCACTGTTGCACCTTCCCTTTAAGAAAGAAATTGAAGCAAGCCACAACCAAAAAGATTAACAGAAAGTATCTGAAGTTCTAATACAACAGCTATTCACTGTGTATAATCACCCATTATTTCTATGATAATCACAGTGTTATATCAACTTAAATAAGGCAGTTTAATCTATTCATGTTACGGCTGTGTGTCTATTTGGTCCATGGTGGAGTGTCGTGGCCGAGCGGTCTAGCTTACCGGACTCAAGTTCTGGTGTTAGCAGCAGAATGTGGGTTCGAATCCCGGCCGTGACACTGGTGTCCTTGAGCAAGACACTTAACCATAATTGCTTCTCTCCACCCAAGGGTTAAATGGGTACCTGTGAGGGCAGAGTTGGTTGATTAGCCCTATGCGCTGTAATGGCAGCAATTGAGCTCTATACTCCCCAGGGAGCTGAGATGGTTTCAGGAATGATTTATGAGCCTTATGAGCCGTATATGACCAGGGGTAATGATATAATGCGCCTTGAGCACCACTCAGTTGGTGGATACGTGCACTATATAAGTCCACGTATATGATCACAGTGCAGTTGATAAAGAGGAAATTGATGCAGAGTTATGTAAAGAACGTTTTTTTTCTTGGGTAAATGTTTAACACAAACTAACTGTTGACATCAATGAGATTCAAAGGACCAGGACAACATTTCTGGATTTCAGCAATATTTGTTAAAAATACTAATATTCCCAAAACATCCACAAAAGTTAGATATTTAAAACTGTTTGTCAATTAACACTATATTTTTGAGATATTGTACCCTGATGATGGAATTATTCACATGGATTCCTACCATTTTAGCTCCCAAAGGTGGCAGCAAACAATGTTTGGATTTACCATAAATTCATCACTGGTTATTCATTTTAATGGTAAGAAATTAACATTGATTTGATAATTTCTTTAAGAAAAAAAAAATCATAACAGCACATGGTATAACAACTTCTTGGTTGACTTCATTTCTGTTAACTTACTATGCACTTACTGCAGGGGATCCATGTTATTGAAAGAAACTGCTGAAATAATTCAAAATCAAAATGTGAAAAATGGTATTACCTGTAGAAGAGTTGCAGCAGCCTATTGATAATGACTGCACAGCTGGTTTTTGCTTACCAACAGGGTTGGATGCAGATCCCAAGGTAGCTTCGCCTTCTGAAAAATATAACATTACAGAATTATGTGTTAAATGACAGTGCTGCGAGAGCACTTTATTTAGTCACATTCAAAATGTTTCATATGTTTCGGAAGATATAACTTCTCGCGCTAACAAATATTGAAAAGTTGGATTAGAAAACAACCCACTGTTATGATGTGAAAAATGTAAACCACTTATTATCTGATGTTCCATGTATTGTATGGTATTCATTATTTGCCCACTGATGTTATCTCTCTGATTGCCAAGGGACACTGGTACATATTTTGGTTAATATCATTTTGGTTAAAAAACATACAATGGCTCTTCTTGCAATAATGTTTTATTTGAAAATTCCATCATTAGTGGCGCTGCCTTGTTTTCCTATTTATCATGTTTTTTTCACAGTTTTGTATTTTGTTGCGTACCAACAGTACAATCATTAATTTCAAGTGAGTCATATGATACAGAGTTTCCAGCATTGAAGAACAGTACATGTACATATACTTCATTCTCTATGGACATTATTGTTTATATTGAGGGTGAATCCAAACAAAATGCTGTCAATATCATGTACATGTAATACTCAATGTTGTGTAGTACATCAGTATCCAGTACATAAACCCCATGCTAATTTCATTTAGACTACTCACATGTACCTCTGCATGGTTGTTCCTTTAAATCCATTCTTCTACCTGAACAAGAAGTTAAGACACAAGCTTAAATAACTGACCAAGCATAATGAAAACTCTTCAACACAAATACTGGTTACCCAGTAGTGGGGACTACACACAAGTTCCATAGATGGTAAATTGTGGGGAACAAAAAAATAAAATAAAAATAAATAAAATGATGTGGACAGACAGAAGTCCCCATTTAGCCTTTTTAAATCCTCTCTCAATAGGAAAATGTCTACATGGCATGGTGTAGGCCAGGGCAGAGAGTTGTACTTTATGGATGAACCAAGGATATATTGAACATGGTTTCAAGTATCATCCAAGGACAAAATGATAAAAGAGACAATATGTCCTCATTAATCTTTGTTCTCAGACGTCCTAGGAACACAATCTTGCATAGCCAAGGACATTTACTGCTCCCATTATTGTTGGACTTTTTGAAGCAATCTTCATTGGATTTGTACACAAAGAGCTTCTATAAGGACTCTGAGAACAAATAACTGATGAAGGACCTATTATTCTTTTTGTTATATCCTTGGACCATACTCTAATACATGTGTATTATTGATAACCAAGGACCTCTATTGTACCCATTGTTGTTGTAATAACTTTCCAAACAATTATCCATTGGCTTGTGGATACTTTAAACAATTGATTGGCGTTCTGTGTTTTACACGACATAGGGGTATGAACTTTTGCCCAATTTGTATTTGGCTATAAAGGGAACAGACAGGTCTCCCTCCAAATGTATTCTTGTTAGACAAGAAATCTTCAAACTGACTAGAAGTACTAACTTCACATTAAGTATCTTTTGTATAATAATTTTGTAATTTAACAATTACCAAAGATGTACCTTCCCTTTAACTATGTGCATTGCACCGAGAACAAACTTTTAAAGATCACCAAAGTTTGTTTTATAAGAATAATTAACCCTGGGGGAACCGAAGGTACTCACGCCGTAGGCAATAATTAATATTTTTGTTAATTACAACAACATTTTTTATTAAATTTCGCTGAAATTATTTTTCATCCAACCCTGAACAGTCCTTAAAAGAGTGGCTGAACCGATTTTGCCCTAGAGGTCATTCACTGGGTAGGCCAATTGTTACAAATGTGGGTCTCAGCCAAGCACCATTGAATTGTGCACAAAAAGCTAATCCCCTTGTAGCAAACTTGCTGCCTCTGTATCAACAAGCTGTCTGTCATCTTGAATGGAAACCACAGCTGTTTGTTTACAATCCTTACCCAGAAATACCCTCAGGGTCATTATAGGTGACCTGATTTCTGTTTATTTTTTACCCTGTGGCTGTTTCATGTGTCAGTGCTTGTATTGCAGTGCAATACCAATTTCAATGTTTACATGGTTGCAATGCTGTACATGTACATGTACTTCAAAAGAAACCTGTCTGTCTATGGCTGTTTGGTGTATGGATTGTATTGGATTTGGGTGTGGGTGGTGGTGGTTTGGGGGTGGGGGAGGGGGCTGATGATGGTACCACATAAGGACAGGTTTTTTTTGGTTCATCTTTTTTGTCTGTTCATTTTTCTTTGCCATGATAACACTGTAAATATTATGATTTCTCGTTACTGTTACTTTTTGGTGTTTTTGATTTTGGTGATTTGTGGTTTCAATACAATACAATACTGTTTGAATGAAACATTTGTCTCATGTACTATTTCTTCATTGTCATTTCCTTTTTCTTAGGGCTCATAACACCAGACAAGTAAAATTCTCCCCTATAGCAAACCAAGGAATATGGTACTGGGCCAAATAGTGTGCTGTTAGTGGCACAGCACATGACATCAAAGCATATGCAAATAATGCTGGACTACATAACATCAGGCTATTGTGTCATGTGGTGGTGTGGGGGGGGGGTATAATAGTTGTGGTTTACCCTTGTAGTGTTGTAAACAGCTGTGTGCAGTAATCAAACAGTAAATAGATACCTGCTGAGTGGTTTGGGATGGCAGTTGCCATAGGGCTGGGGCGCGGATTTCTACATGTACTATTTTTGGCAAATCAGTGGTGAACCAATGTGTCAATTGCCAGAATGTTAAAATCTTTGGTGTGTGTGTCCAGTGAACTTAGATTCATCTGTTCAGACCATTAGAAAAAGATTTGTGCCGCCAAACACAGTTATTTACACCCCAACATAAAACGCCTACCGCGTGAGCACCTTCGTGCAACCGCGTAAATATTTTAAATCGGTGGCTCGCAAAGTTAAGGAAAGTAATTATAGTGAATCTATGGTTGGCAAAGAAAGCCTTGGAGAACATTTGTTGTTATTTATTAACAAATTGGGCATTTTAAATGGTTTTTATCTTAGAAAAATGACATGCATAAAATAGAAAATGTTTTCAGATCCATCATTTTTAAGTACACACCTTTGCTTGGATCCATCAAATCATCAGGTGGATATGTCCGTCTTGGAGACAGCAATGTATTATCTATGAGTCCTGTTGAGGTGAATGAAATGTATAGCTTCACATAATCAGTACTCACATACAAACTTATTATTTTCTCATCACTACTTACAGTACATGTATCACCAACGCTGATGTTTTTTCAAGAATACCAAAGTGTATATAGGTGCGACTCGAGTTGGACTTGAGTTAAAGTCTGATTCATACAAGTCTGCTAGTAAGCACAGGTACATAGCATACATACATGTAGATGTACAAAACCAGGTCACCTGTAAAAATAATAGATTTATTAACAAAAAAGAAAAAAAATCAAAGACTGCTTGAAAATACAAAGGGTCAAGTCCACAGATACGGCAAACTTTCACCGCCCCCCAGCAAACTCACCCCTTGACAAACTCGCCCACTATAATAAATATTAAAAAGTTGACAGGAACAAACTTCCCTACTAGCCTCAATGGCAACTGTTAAGGGTTTTTCTAGTGATGTGATAGATGATATTCATGTGACTTTTAACATGTTGTCATTGGTGGCAGATCGGGAAGCAACATTATATGAATGTGTTCATCACGTCACATAAACCACATACCATACAAATTTGCATAAGTTTACTCATCTATTTCCATTCCTGACCTTCACTATGACACAACAGAAGCAGCCTAATGTTGAGTAGCCTTTAGTCAAGGTGCACGCAGCAACCCCAAAACACAATGTCCAAAAAAGCTACAAGTGCCTTTACAGCCTGTTCTGTGGACGCTACTGAATTATTCATAAACCTCCGGTAGTACATGTATGATTAATTTATGTTTGCAAATTTATTTAAACCAATCACCATAGGCAAAGTGTTGGGATCATCTATATTTAATTAGATAATATCATAACATTAACATTTCTCTAACAAATCGGTAGAGAAATATAAAAGACCACAGAACATTATTGAATATTACATGAACACAAAGGATAAACTACTGCACTTGACACTTGATAGTTTCAATTTTTACCAGTGTGACATTGGGCAAAGGAGATTGACTGCTTTGAAATAAACAATGACCTTTAACCCTAAATAACCCCCTACAGGTATTTCCCAGACACACTGCTGAAGGCAACACGATGCAACAACAGAAAAGTGTGCAGGCTGCTGAATGCAACAAGATCCATCAGCTAGAACAATGGTTTCTTTTGTTCTCTGTTGAGGGCAACAAGATGCAACATTTTACAGTTGTTGCTTCGAGTATGGTTAGGGTTAATGAAAAAAGAGAGAAATAAGAGAGTTGCACTAATGGTACATAATAAAAATGGCATCAAGCTTACTTAAAAAAATAATAATAAAAAATAATAACAGTAATAATGGCTCAAACTACATTAACCCTCCTACTGTATAGGTTTAACAATCAAAGACGCTCAAAAATTTGTATGTAACTCCCAACCCATTGACTTTGTGCAGTGCACTCAAATAAATGCAAGGACATGTGGCTATGGTAGGAGGTCAAACCAAAACCACTCAACTGTAACTTATGCAGTACATACATGTACACAGCTCTGTGTGACTCTGCATATAACTTGTAAGACATACACAAGTGTGTTTGACTTTGCCACTATCTCCAGCACTCTTATACACATGTGTGAACAATTGGCAATGCAACCAAAAATACTCAAGTGACTGTCTGTGGGTGCGGTGCTTACTGGGCCAAATTTCAGCCTGGGCATAGGAGGGTTAATGACTTAAACTACAATTTAATACTTACATTTTTAAGTCCACAAAACGTTAGCTGGTCAAGGGCACTTTGTTTCACCTCTTTGAATTGCTTTAGTTCCATGTATGGCTTTATTTTCTATTAAGAAAACAAACAAATGTACTGGGCATTTAAACTGGAAAGCTGGACTTTGATACTTGTCAACTCTTCAATGAGAGTAGATTCCATTTATTTGATGGCAAGATGAATTGCAACAAATTTCAGTTGTACATGTAGATACACAATACAAATATGCAGAGTGGCGTGCCCACTTTTACACAGCCATGTAAAGTCATTACCTTGCAGTTTAGTTTCAGGCCATGTGCTATCATTGATCATTCAACCATAGCCAGTGGATTTGCTAGCATGTCAACACTGGCAAACAAATTATTTAAAATGTACGATGAGCCAACAAATAAAAAACAAGTTGACAAAATTACATTTTGTGAGATTACCATGAAACTACATGTACCATAACGTGAGGTACTGCTTTTTAAACAAATTTACCTTCAGTCTCTAGGGCAACTAATCCAGTACAGACAATTATGCAACATATCACATACAACATTATGTTACATGTACTTACCTTCTGTACCATGTTGTCCATGAAAGTTTGAATGATTTCTCCCTTCAAAGACCTTTATGAGACACACACGCCCCTTGATAATCAAGCAAAAAATCCCGTCTTTGAAAGACTTTGTAGTAAAGACACCATGCACTGTACATGTAGAAATAAAATTATCACATTCCATCAGCTAGTATCATTTTATTTTAGAGATGTGGATTAAAAACCCTCCTACATGTGTGTTCCACAAAATTCCACAAATTAGCCCATCTGTTACATGTGTGTTTTAATTGCATGCGTTCCACAATGTTTTGCATACTATTTTTTTCAGTGGCATATCAGTACCACAAAGTTCCACTGAGAAAAAACCTAAGTCCCCCGTACTAGTCACCTACTGAGTGTTCCACAGAGTACTGCATGGTACTATGTGGAACTGGCCTGCTATGCATACATGTATACTGGACATGTTGTTTGTTTTTCAGAGGCCATGGTACTATGTGGAACTGTCCTGCTAGGCTGACATTATAATTTGTCTGTTGTTTTGTTTGCTTAGGGTCTTACTGGCAACAATTTATTGTCTATTCAAGGTAGTATAATAATAATAATAATAATAATGTATAGATTTATATAGCGCACGTATCCACCAACTAAGTGGCGCTCAAGGCGCATTATATTATTATCCCTGCTCATAAGGCTCATAAGGCTCATAAATCATTCCTGAAACCATCTCAGCTCCCTGGGGAGTATACAGCTCAATTGCTGCCATTTCTAGCGCATAGAGAGCAAACCATCTCTGCCTTCACAGGTACCCATTTAACCCCTGGGTGGAGAGAAGCAATTATGGTTAAGTGTCTTGCTCAAGGACACAGGTGTCACGGCCGGGGCTCGAACCCACACTCTGCTGCTGGCAACACCAGAACTTGAGTTCAGTGCGCTAGACCACTCGGCCACGACAATCCACTTTTTGTGCATTATACAACACACGGGACCTACGGCTTTACGTCCCATCCGAAGGACGAAGCAATTATGGTTAAGTACCTTGCTCAAGGATGCAAGTGTCACGACTGGGGCTCGAACCCACACCCTGCTGCTGGCAACACCAGAACTTGAGTTCGGTGCGCTAGACCGCTCGGCCACGACACTCTGTGGAATAAGTAAGTTTTTTTTCACACACATTGTACTTGTTTTCCCTCAACTCTTGTACAGTGTTTTTTTTTTTTTTTTGGTGGGCTCAGATTCTTTCGATTATAATTCCACAACCAAATTTCCACATTTTTCTCTGCCAAGATATTCTTCAAAATTCCACAATCTGCTGTGGTATTAGGTGGAACCTAACTACATTGTCAGAGTAGTACACATTCTTCAAAATTACACACAAGTGGAATTCTGTGGAATTTTGTGGAATAAATCAGTTCTGTATAAAAGTGCACTGACAGTAGGAGGGTTTTAATTAATCAACTTTTGCCTACATGTAATTACCGTGTGACTTCAAACAGACTATATGTATCTCTTGTCATACAGTATGTAAAGAGATTTTATATCATTTTAAAGGTCTTTTCTAGCCCAATCTTTTACTCACACTTTTGAACACACTTTCATAAAAAAAAAACATAATTAAAATTTTGGCAATGTTTGACCAACACTAGTTTCATCCAACACTACTCCACATCAGATCATAGGAACAACTTCAGTAAATTCGATGATGGATGGGTACTTCACAGTTTTTTAATTGGTGCAACAAGATGATGACGTGTGGTCATGTAAAATCAGTAAGAATTACAGGGGCAGTATTGTCACGATCAACAAGGCATGGAATCGGAATGTTAGTTATAGATTAACACAGTGACAGCCATTATAACCCACATGATACGGTCATATTACCATTGCTGCTGCATAAATGAGCCAATAACTTTCAGTCACTGTGTTCACCTTAAACTAGCACACCGATTATTTGCCCCGTCGAAAGTCTGGTCTTATCGTGACAATAAGTGCCCTTTTAAGTCTGTGACATTCTAGGTTGGACAATATTTCGCCCCTAAAATGGAATATCAGAAATATGTGAAAAGTGGCAATTTTCAGTCTTGAGCCTCTTGTACGTCTGAACATACAATGATTCACCTTTAATTAAAAAAATACAAGACAATGCTTTTTACCAGTCAAATGCTTGACTCATTTTGACCTGTAAATGTACTTACTACAAGTAAGGTTTAACAGTGTTCGACTGTTAAGTGCAGCTAGATATACATGTACATGTACATTGGCAAGTATACATGTACATGTACATGTATATCAAGATTTTTGACTGATTTTGACCCTTGCAGTCACACAAGGGTTATATGCAAGAATCAATAATGTTTTATACTGCAGTGCCTACTTAAAGATGGTTGTCTTTTATTTGTTATTGTAATTCATGGATTTATTGCCTACCCCTCCCACAGGATTGTTAGGGCAAGAAAACCCATCTCCCCCATGTACCCTAATTGAAGCACCTAAGGCTATAATTATACATGTACATGTACATTATAATCAACTGGTCACTTACAAATGAAATTCCAATGTAGGCTACTGAGTAGTACTACAATGAGGAATAACGTTACATTCACAATGCCAATGGTGCATACAGCCTAGTTACACCATGTAGCTTTGTGACAAACAATTTCAAAATCAACGGATTTCAATACAACTGGTATCATTGTCAAGGTCTTAATTGAACAGACGATTACAATGATATAAGACTCATCTTCCTGTGACCAAAAATAAGGAAGTTATGACATGTTGAATCCGGCAATTTTAGGCCCGTAAATGGCAATTATTTTATAAGAAAAAACAAAAGAAATGTAAATTTGACTTGTGACCCGTTTCCTAGATTTTCTCGGATTCCATATCATAACTTTCTTAATTCTTGTCCGATTGTCAAAAGGTTGGTATCACTGGAATGCTTGGGAAAAGAGGAAGAATAATAACCTATTTCCAGGCTAATTCAATGATTAGTTTGTTTTGTAGTGCTGATTTACAAATAAGAAATACAAAAAAAATGTGTTAAAAAAATAAATAAATAATTTTTTTTTAAATATGAAAAAAAGAAATTACTCAAATCTCAGGATTATTTTCATCCCTGATTTAATTAAATATTAGAACAATTTATAAATTATATTGGACTGGAAAGATAAAACAAAATAATGAAAATAAATTTTAAAAAATAGGAAAAAAAAATACTCAAATCCGAGAATTTTTAATTTTTATACTGAAATCCGCGAGAAATTCTTATCCCTGATTTAATTCAACATTAGAAAAAATAATCAATTATATTGGACTGGAAAGATGAAAAAATTAAATAAGTTATGAGAACTAATATTATTGTGTTACGCCGATGTATATTAGGTTTAAACCATGGAGGAAGGGGAAAAAACGGACGATTTATCGGACTGAAAATTCGGCCGATTGAACGTTCGTTTTGTTGACATCAAAAATAGTACACAATGTAGCGTGCTGAACGCGGCGCAATACAATCTTTGATCGACATCAATTTCTGCTAGTCAAAAAAACGTAACTGCGCATCGTCCAATCGCCGTCAAAATTGGCCAAGAGGTAGAAAACAAGTATAGACAAACTAGTAGTGTGGTTTGATAAGGTATATTACTCACCTTTTAGTAAATCGTCGATGGTTTTGATGAGCAAGAACAAACCCAAATTTCGAGATTTTTTTTTGGAAACTTCTAGATGCCGCATTCAGAAAATTTTAGAACGAGGTTGAAGTAGAATATGTGATCTACGTCTTCGAAAAAAAGCTCCTGGGTACATTAAAAAGAACGGCCTCAGCGAAACGTTACTATCTCCACGGTGTCTTCGCCACGGCGATTCAACCCGAGATTGAGGCCGCAGCCAAAAAGATTTGCGACAATGCGTGGGATACGCACATACCGACACCATGGAGGTTTCCTTCCTCCATGGTTACACGTACATGTACGATGACGATCGGATATCAAATAAGTTCACTATTAATTACAACACAAACTTCTAGGCTAAAATATTGGTAATTCAACAGACTTCGAAATAGAGCAATATATATATTAGAAACATTAAATAATCATTGGTTGTACTCACGTTCATTAAAAACACACAAAATTAGGAAATTTATGGTAATTTGGGCGACAACCACAGTCACATACACACGTATGTGTATATATACGTGCATATGCACAGACGCTTGAGGGCGCTATTTACTTTGCCCTCACATCGAGATTGCTTTTCCACACATGATCATGATCATGTTTTTAATCTTGAATTGAACATAAAAAATATTTTTTACATTTGTTTAATAAAATGATATAAATTTTAGAAGCTCTGAAAACTTTTAATTAACATTCTTGAAAGACCAATAAAGGTGATTGACATTTTTGCAAAAAGTGCATAGGCCTACTTTTAAATTTTGAAATATGTAGCAACATACTACCGTTGATATAGTCTCTATGAATAATGATAACGCATTGAGTTCCAGCATCTTACAAGATAATCTTGCACTGAAACAAACTGAAATCCCAAACTTAGGTGCTGTTTTAATTTTGATACAATGAATATATGAACAACTCAAAAGTTTTTCTTTTTCAATTTTCTTTTTGTTTTCTGATTGGATAAATTCAGAAATAATTATTTTACCTGCACCACATTTTCCTCGAACACATAGAACCATAGATTGGTGAAATTCTTGCGTCGGGAGATAAACAATTGATTGAATTTTGCCCTACACCGACGTGTGTATAGCACTGTATGCTCAGTGCTTTCCGAGTGTCTGTGAAAAAACTACACAGGCGACTCGGGCGGGATTCGAACCCACGACCTCCTGCTTACTAGTAGCGGGTTCCGCGATATATAGATTGGTGAAATTCTTGCGTCGGGAGATAAAATTGTTGACCAGTGTTATTAACATGGTCACATTGACGGGCGGGGAAATTTTTCACGCGTACCTTGCCTTCAACATTTCTCACGACTACCCCTCCCCCTCAACATTTTTCACGCACACCTCCACCCCTCCCCTCGTTGAGTGTTTTGACTGATCGAGGTGTTCAACTTTTGCTAAGTGGTATAATTGTAGGCCCACTCCCATTAGTTTGTGTATGCTATGCATTCCACTCCATTATAATTGTCTTTTAATGATTACACACTTGTTTGCGGTACATTTGTGTTTGTTTGGTCGGTAAATTTGACCGAAAAGTTTGTTTGTTCCTCACCCCCCCCCCCCGCAAACTCTAAAAATACTGCACTGGCAAGTCGAAAAATAATGACCGTATTGACACATGACGTAAATGATTACGAAGGTGTAAAATGACTATAATTATTAACTACGTATTAAAAGCGTTGGCGAGTCATGATTGTAACACTTGTAGCAATTGGTATTATGGATGCATGTCACTAAATAACAAGAAATGGTGACCAAATTAATGTGCTGTAAATTATTTTGTCCACAATTATATTTGTTTGAGCGAATATCATGACCTTGGTTTCTTGACTTCTGGTGAGTATTTTTATATTGTTGCAAATCCAGCGGCCAGGTCCATGAAAATTGTCAACATTTTTGTGTTTGACAACAACTGCTTGATGATTGGTGAGACCCGTGGCATTATTATAAATTTCTTCAATTTGATCACACATGGTAGGAGACATAACGATGTAGTCAATTCTACTAGGTTGTTTAGTCCCATGATGAAAATGTGTGTATCCAGGATTGCTGGGTATAGTTTGTGCCAAATATCAGAAAGATTCTTTCTTGTAGAAGGTTAGAGAATATAAATTTACTTGTATCCTTTGTGTGTTTGTTGTCGATGTTGCAATCGAAATCCCCTCCAATAATCCATTCATAGTTTTCATTAATACGTTCCAACATATCATTGAAAACTCCACTCTGAAGTAAACTGCATTGGGGGCGTAAACAGAAGCAAGGGAAACATTTTTTTTTTCATTTCGCATAATATCCCCATGAATCCATCTACCTTCTTGGTTTTTGGTAATATTAATGAAATGTAATCCACATTTGTTAGAAATGAAAATAGCTACTCTTTTAGAATGGCGGGTACCGTGACTAAAATGAATTTCTCCTTTGTGATGCCACTTTTTGATTATTCTAAAGAGAAACTATCATCCTTGGATGCCTATATACTGCAAGGTTTGCCAACCTGTCAAATTCAACTTAACTATGCCACCCTCCTTAGCACATATATTTATTTGTATACCATTGCTATGGAGTGTCGTGGCCGAGCGGTCTAGCGCACCGAATTCAAGTTCTGGTGTTGCCAGCAGCAGGGTGTGGGTTCGAGCCCCGGTCGTGACACTTGTGTCCTTGAGCAAGGTACTTAACCATAATTGCTTCGTCCTTCGGATGGGACGTAAAGCCGTAGGTCCCGTGTGTTGTGTAATGCACGTAAAAAAGAATGCGCCTTGAGCACCACTTAGTTGGTGGATACGTGCGCTATATAAGTCCACACATTATTATTATTATTATTATGACTGTGAATGTACCGACCACGCCAGTCCTATGCATACCACCACACCAAGACTGACCCTTAGTTTTGAGTTGGCTATATGTACATTAGTATGCACTTAGGCCCTACCCCCATACATTGCATGGCTGAGTTTGTCGAGCACGTGTGCAAATGCGGCCCACCCTAATTTACTGGCAACTGCTCTATAACCCCTGAAGAGTCACAAAATCAGAAACTTGTTTTGCACGAGGAGTGAGAGGGACCTGCCAATATCCCATTAACAAATCAAAAGTACTCACAAACTTAGCTTCATCAACAAGATCAATACAATAATCTACTCTTGACAGTGGACATGTGTCAGATTTTGTCGCTGAATTCAAAATCTAAAAGAATCAGTTTTTGGTACCAAAATACAATGGTGAACTCCAATTACTGTCACTTTCCTCAATATCAGTGTATTTCATGTATTGCTCCTCATTAAAATGTGCCTGTTTTAGTGGTCCCACTCTGTACTCTTGTTATTATTCATGACCCAACCTAGTTTTAGAAAAAGGCCCTAATCAAGCTACATTGCTAACATTGCTAAATGTGACCCGCTCTGTGAAAATGAGACGTAAACATTTGAAAATTTGTGATTTCTATGTGACTGGAAAGAGTACATCTTCAGTTTTAGTTTGGTATATGTTAGAGGTGTGTGACGTATTGCATTATGTAGATATGCCGTTTTTAGTAATCAATAATTTGCATAATTAACACAATTGAAATCTTAGGAAAACAAACATTCGAAAGGAAAACAAATGACAGAAATGAAACAACCTACTCACAAAAAATCATTGATTTTAATATTTTAATGATTGAAATTGACATCAATTTCAATCAATAAAATCCACAATTAAAGCCACATAGAAATCTCAATTTTTCAAATTTGCGACTTGTGACTCATTTTCACAGAGCGGTCACAAATGCCCAAATATACACCATAAATGCTGAACCCTTAGTATCACGAGGATCAGTACTCATCTCATCATCCAAATAATTTGAAAAAAAAATCATTATGAAAAGAAACCCTACAGGTTTCATCAAGTAGACTAGACATACAAGTTTCAGAAAGGTCTAAATCTGCATCAATATGATCTGGCGCCTTTAAGTTTACTACTCATGGATCGAGTTGTAATACAAGTGGGGAATATTCCAGGTAACTCCTCCTCTAGTAACCTAGTATTATTATCAGAACATGGCACATCCGTCATACAAGGTTCTACAAATACCCTAGTACTACCAGTTACTTCGTTACCTAGCAGTAGTGTTATACCATTAAGCCCTTGAGGCAAAGGGAATTACACCCACGGTCATGGGACCTGAAACTAAGTCCGACTATAAATAGAAACGATGGAGAGGCACATCAACAGATTCATTACATGTACCCGTAATACGCACATCTATGTCAAATGAAGATCCTTCGGTTAAATGAACTTCCCCTTGCAATAGCACATATTGAGTTGACCCCGTATCCCTCAAAGTTACTTGGTAATTCGGTGAATCAGAACGCTCATCGAGAGACACAAATTAGTTATAAAGAGCGAAAATTCCTCTCTAAGGTCGGACAAAGACCCCTTCACTGAAAACTTGTTTGATACGGTACAGCCAGGGTTTTCAGTTGTTGGCTGAAAAAGAGAATCAGAATGGGTAAAACAAACAAATATGGAAACTACTGCAGTTTCATTAATAAGCGTTTGAAGAAATTGTGTAAATCAGATTAAAACACTTGGTATGTAAAATTGTAATGCAGAAAACTGTTGGAAATAGAGTTGCCTGCATTTTGCTGTAAGTTTATATTTTTAGTATCCATCAGAAATACTGCAAGCTGAACGCAGCTCTAAAAACGTTTTTGAAGGAAACCTATACCACCACCTATATCCATATTATTACACAAACAGTGGGCATAACAATAGTAATTATCACTACTGTTTATCAAATGAATCATTTTGAAGATTTTAGAGTGGCTACGGAATTCGATGAATTCCGGACAAGCCCCCTAATTCTGAGCACTAAAAGAATAAGGGCACGGAACAAACAAGAGCGGCATAATTTTATCCCATCAAAATAAATCTTTAAGTGTCAACAACTGGTCTGGTTTAGGCCATCGTTGAAGAATGCCAGAACCGGCTGGTTCAAACCATCAACTTTAAGGAGATAATTACAATAGGTGTAACTCACTGCCTCTGCTGGTCAAGTTGTAGGGCCGACGCACCATGGCACTGGCTGAGCCATGGTGTGAGAGCGGGGTAAGGCTGATGGAGGGTGACAAACATCATATCAGCAGAGGAGAAGTAGACAGAACCTCTGGCTGACCTCGTGTTCAGATGAGTGTGAAAATATATGGGGCGAACAGGTCTTAAATAGAAGTTACACCCAAACCCAACGCATTCCGCTTCCGTATTTGTGGTGCTAAAAGAACAATATACAACAATATGAAGAATATCTTTATGTATTAAATACTCCCCGTCAGTGGTGCTCAAGACTTAAGATGCTTACAGATATTCCTTGGGTGAACCAATAATAGAAACACAGCCGAATGTCTTAAAGGAACTAATCACCATCTGTAACAGAACTTCTTGTTTGGAGTTCGAAACAATATGTGGATGTTTTTCACTATCTCTTTTACGACCTGATAGTGATAATATAATAATAGGATTTATATAGCGCAGTTTCGACACGACACAACGCAATTAGAAACATTGTTACAAATCATTTAATGAATGTATATCTGGATTTAACAACACATGTTGCTTATAGAATGGATTGTATTATAAGAAGAACATGTGGAAAATGAATTTTTTTAATATTTAAAATATTGTCCCACAGTGTAACACTCAATAAAGATTGAAGATTGCCACCGAACATGTTTATATCGATGCAAGTGTTGTCTACCGATTTTCTTTCTTCTAAAATAATTGAACCTCAGCCAGGGTCAAATTTGTGTTTTTGTACTATGGCAACATTCCATATTGTTTGCTTTCAGGAAATATGAGTTCATTGATGAATATTACCGATGTATATATGCTTCCTTAAAATGTTTGTTATCCTACTTCGTTTTACTGTCTCAGTAAACTATTCACCCAGAACATTTGATGGTGCACAAAATGCTCACTAACGTGTCTTCAATTCTAATCGATCAGGAACCGCAACAAATTGTTTTTAAATTTAGCTGGAGTCTGACGTCGAAATAAATTAAAAGGGAGTACGGAATTCATGTTTGCCAATTCATATATTTGTTTGTATTTTCACATTTGCTGATCATTAACGCCACAACGTAATGAGTTTAACATATCAAAATGTAACCATATTCGAATTTGTTTTTAGTATTCCAATTGGGATCATGTTGTTTAAATAAATTTATTCGTCACAGTATGTCGCACTTGTCAATGGAGGGCAATTTATTTTATTTTAATGTTGATGCATTCAAGTATTACTGAACTGCAGGCAGAACATTTATCATAGTATTTGACAGATCACTTGAGGAAAATCTAAGAACATTGGTGAAAATAACAAAATAAATGGGCTTTAATTAAATGTCAATCCCTACTTTTTGTTCCTATCCTAGAAATCTGGAGAGCAACAGAATCAGTGAACTTGCACCAGGAACATTTGACGGTCTACGAGTACTCAGGGAATTGTAAGTTATAATGTCATGAATTTCAATCACATAACATCAATCCACCAATTTATCGTTACATAAGTTACGTCAGACGGCCAACAAAAACAATCTGAAATCTAAAATCATGAAATACGAACTTTATGTTTGCCAATCTAAATATTATATATATGCATAATGATAGTTTGTTTTTAATCATTAATTACTTGTCCCACACTGTAGCACTTGTCTGTGTAGGGCAGTATACCACTGAACATTTTTAATATCGAGGTAGTCAAGATTATTCTTTCTAGATGCAGAAAACAACCAGTAACTCATTACTCCGTGTCGTTAAAAGGACATCGGAAAATTTAAACTGAATTAACTAATTTAATACCATCAACGATAGATTAATTTTTAATTAAATATCGATACTGGAACATGTATTCCACCATTTTACCGATTAATAAATTACAAGAAAAATAGGAACGTGTGAGAATATAGAGGCATACTCACAACAAGCCAAATAAGGGAAAGTCTTTAACATTAACGAAAATAATATAAGAAAAACAAATCATTGTATCGACTTTGTTGTTTCACTATTCTAACAGCAATTTACTACAAAATTAAACAATTCATTGAAACATTGATATTTTACTCGAGGAAGTGAATATAAATGCTGTAAAATTACATACTTCTCTAAATAATCGTGACAAACATGGTTTTATAGTAAATATGTACCGAAATTAATTAATGATGGGTCCCGTCATACATTCTTGTTGAAGCTTTTGGTGAAATATAGTTTGTTACACTTTGCAAAGTATTTGTTTTCCTTTCTAAAAGGAAATTATCAATGTTCCCATGAAAATAAACATTTCCGGAAATTACCAGAACAACACGTGCTATACATGTTTAAAAATGAGCAGATATACCGGATATACCGACCGAAACCATGCAACGAAAACAACTAACGTTATGTAGAAACATATATAGGAGCAATGAAGTTGGAAGACACCGATATTGAGAAGAAACCATGCTACTTGTTCTGGTAGAAAAGATGTTTAAATCGGCAGAAATGATTGCGATTTAATGAAATGATACTTGGTTGTTCCTCTCCACTGATCAGAATGTATCCTTTCAGCGATTTGTCCCTGAGACTATAAATCCAATGCAAATTCTGCTTAAAACTAATCCATGACATTGGAGTGTCATGGCCGAGCGGTCTAGCTTACCGGACTCAAGTTCTGGTGTTAGCAGCAGAATGTGGGCTCGAATCCCGGCCGTGACACTTGTGTTCTTGAGCAAGACACTTAACCATAATTGCTTCTCTCCACCCAGGGGTTAAATGGGTACCTGTGAGGGCAGAGTTGGTTGATTATCCCTATATGCGCTGTAATGGCAGCAATTGAGCTGTATACTCCCCAGGGAGCTGAGATGGTTTCAGGAATGATTTATGTGCCTTATGAGCAGGGGTAATAATATAATGCGCCTTGAGCACCACTCAGTTGGTGGATACGTGCGCTATATAAGTCGACACATTATTATTATTATTATTATTATACAGTAGTTTTCTTGCAGACCGCGCTGGTAAGAATGGATTTATCACTGAGTATCGGCAGCCCAAAATCCGTGCACCTTTTCTCACCACTTGTTTCAAGTTGTCTTCTTACTCTAACTTCTCTTTGAAAAACATTGTATTTGGATATTCTATAGACTGAATTCCCTAAACGCCACATATAGACATATATTTTTGTTGTTTACATTGTACAGTGGACTGGACCATATTTCCCAATTTCATTTTAAACACAAATAGTAAATCTTCAAACTGATAATCTCCAAATCGTTTGGTCCGTCCATTCATATCGCTAGTTTGATTATTTGGATGTTGATCCTTTGTTTGTGATTTCGTATTGCACATGCTCTATAGTCTATAGTTTGTACTAAGATGTTTAAAACAGTATGGGCAAATGTGATGGGTGATTAAAATCGCACAATTGTTAGTCGAGTCGTGTTTTCCAAATGTGTGATGTTTTCCGGTGTTGGGTAAACTTTAAGCTCTAGCTGAAAGTTGGCTATACATCGAGTCATTCAAGTTGGGTATTTTTGTTACAACTTTTGGCTAACTCAAATGTATTCATTGTTGGGCATTATGAGAATGATAACCTCATTGTTGGGAATATCCGCTTATCGCCAATTACAACTGTTAGTGAATAGGGAGCATGACTGGCGCTTTGGTCCAACTGCTTCAAAGCTGTTTAATTTTTTGTGTAAACCCACGCGACAGAACATATATCATCATTGTTATTAGGTAAATAGGCCCCTAATTCTCACTAGCTTCAGTAAATATCACAATATAAAAGACACACAAACAAACTATATCACATGAGTTGGGAAATCACTCAACTTCAATGTGGAGAAGGCTAAATTTAACTTTTTACAAAATGTTACAAATAAACTAAAAGTATCAAATACAAAGATCAATAATAGGAACACGTAATTACACAATTAATTATCTGCGGTTCGCGCCAAAAACCTAGGCAGCGTCTGCCATCTTGAATATATCATAAACAATGTAAACTAAGGAAAATGAAACAAGAATAAGTCTTAGGAAAATAACTGTTTAAACAATAAAGCACTTGTGAATCTCCTTAACATTATCAATTGTGAAATATATGAAATAAGTCTGTCTTAAGGACATTCAATATAATCGTAAGCTATGTCATCAATAATTAACAATAATAGCAAATAATCATTAAATGAAAGTATTAATGTTAATGAGTGTAAATTTGAGTTTAGATAAATGATATTTTTGAAATATAAGTTGAAAATCATATGAAGACGAAGACATGTAAATGGATCTTCGACGAAAACAGGTGTGAAGGTGGAAGCGCGCGATAGAAATTCAATCGTGAGAGGGCGCTTCCTCAATTTGAATAATAATGCAGTTGAGTATTAAAGAGTAATGTAGTATGAACCTAACAAATAAACTGGGGTGTTAAATTCTCAGTTAATAATTTCTAAGCCGTCGCGTATGTAATGCCGGGTTTTATTTATTCATTTATTGTTTTCTTTTGTAGGATATTTTCAGCATAATATAAAAGCCAAATGAGTCAGGAAATTAATCAACTTAAATGAGGAGAAACCACAATTTTACCAAAATATGTATCGCCAGTGTTTTACGTTATTTTACCGATAATTTCCGGCAAGTGTTGTTTTAATCGGAAAATTGTTAATTTTCTTTTAGAAAGGAAATCAAATACTATGAAATGAAATATTTTACAAAATCATTTTTTAGAAATGTTGTTTTGCAGTCAATAAGTGCCCCAATGATTTATGAAGGGGATAAACCATAAATAATGTTGGGACATTATTTGATGCAAATCCCTGTTATCCGTCCTGAAGTAAAATGTTCCTATGAAACGGAAAATTACCGGTGATGTATCTATAAAAAGTCTCAACTGACAACACAATATCTTAACATAATAAACGTTAAGGAAATCAACTTTATATAATCGAAGGTATTTTTTTTTAATTCATAAACATATGATTAAACCTCAATCAGGGGCGTAGCGAAGGCATTTTCTTTGGGGGTGTGGAGTCAATTTGCTGACTGACATCAGAGTCACGTGTCTACAAAATGACAATGTTAATGTGAATACAGGAAGAATGAGTTCCTTTGAACCAAGTTTTATTGAAATCATATATATGTGACCCTGGTCTGATTTGGGTTGAAATACTTGGGGGACAGCGGCTCTCTACTTTCTTGGTAAAATTATGGTTTATTCTGTAAATGTAGAAGATAAGAATGCAAAGGAGAGAACGGTAAGATGCTCTCTTGTCTTCGGTCAACGTTGGACTCATCCGTTATTTACACAATTAAATTAACAAGTCGTTTTCCAAGATGGACTCAATAAAGTCACATTTTATGCGTTGAAATAGCTCATAAATGCTCTCACAAATCCTCTTGAATGAACAGTTTCCCTGAGCCCTGAAGCGGGCCCCGCATCGCTCTCCACGCCGTGAGTTCGAAATATTTCGCTGGTTTGCTTGTTTCGATTTACGCACCCCCACCACTTTCAAAATGAGTCCGCCGCTGTTGCATGCAAGCTCTTCAGGGGAGGGGGAACATGGCCCGTCTTTATCAACACTTTTGAGTTAATGATTGGGCCCCTTGTTCAAAATTCCTGGCTACGCCTGTGATATCATGTTAAAATCCTCCTGTTATCACTAACCAAATAGTAGCATTTTTATTTAACACTTACCTGGTGTAAAGCTGATGATGCGTATCAATCTCTTCCCTAAAAATGACTGTGTCTGAGGTGTTGTCTCTTTTAGGAAAATACATTATTTTTGATTGCATAAAGACAAATTCGGGTATAACGTGTCGGCGCTCTACCAACTGAGCCATCTATCCCTATGTTGGCGATCCACTTCTAATCTTGTGGTTGATTTGATTATTTAAAAAAAATTAATTGTTTGTTTGACTTAAGGAAATATTAACTATTTCCTAAATTTCACGTTAATATTAATATGTATTTTTTATGGTTATGAAATAAAGGATTCCTCAAAAGTGTCAGTAGCACTTTAGCTGAATAAGGCCTGTGATGAAGATCTTGATAAGACGATTAAGAAATGTTAAGATTTAAATGTGGGAGGAAAACCCGGACAAATATTCTGTTGGAAAACCCACGTTATCAGGTTGGGACCGAAAACCATATCCTCTCGTTGGAGTGGAATTCGAACCCGTGTCCACGGAGGTGAAAGGCGAGTAAAGTATACCACTGCGTCAACCTGATCCCCCAAACTTTCACATATTGGTTGTTTTATGTTTATATTGAATCAAACAGAGAAGTATACTTGCCAACATTCCCAGTGTTGTACCTTCCCTAAAGCATAAAGCACTGTGCATCTCGAATATTATTTATCTTTGATTGTATACATACTGTTTGCTTCCACTCCCAGTATAAACATGTGACATGGTATCTACACTGTACCAGTCTACGAAACATCAAATTCGTGACTAGATGGTGATTAAAACTCAATGTTGGGTTGCTTTAAGTTGTATCATCTGTGTTTTTCAATATTTGTACCGGTAATTCTATTTTTGATCGGAACGTTACTATTTAACTTGCGGAAACAAAAACGATTGTTTTTTAAAATGACACTTTTAACAAACAAACAAACAAAAATAAATAAATAAATAAATAAAAAATGCGAGAAGCATATTTTTACAGCAAATAAAAATAAATAGGACATGGTGGAAACAATTTTTTTAACGTGGAACAATTATTGTTTTAAACTTTAATTCAACACACATTATTATTTGCAATTATTTACAAGAAACACAGAATTCGAGGAAGTGGAGTATTTATATATGAAGCGTATCAGTCTAGATATACTTAACTCCTTCTCAATGGCATTTTACGCAAACAAAATTCTATGGTTCTTTTAACCCTATCAAACTTGGACTATTCTTTCGCTCTCAGACCTGGGGGAGTCTCATTGTGCCCCCTCCATATTTTCTGTATTCAACAGCCGATTTTCAACTTCGTAGGCATGATTGATTTGTTTTAAATATTTTGACCAAAAATTGTTTTTTTTAAACCAGAAGTACAATAAAGGCAAACATAATAACATCCATGGTACTACTGATGACACAAATTTATACAATGAGCAAAACAAAAAATTTAAACAAACTTTTAAAAATCAAGTTTTGGGGTCAAAGATACCAAAGAAATATCTTTCCAATAACACTTTGTATTTACAAACGAACATCAAATAACTAACATATCAACGTCTGAGATCTGGAATCGTATCGTACAATCATCATCTCAAAGTATATGAAAATTTGCTATAAAGGAAAAACTTCGTTTTCACAAGAAAATCAATTAGCGCAATTATTTCATTCAAGCTATTTAAAGAATCAAACATATTGGTTTTTAACTTACAGTAAATAGTGATGTTGGTTACAGGCTGTTGTGGAGTGGAATATGGTCAGTGAAGTGGGCTTATTGAGCCATTGGCCTCTGCCATGGCCTTGATTGCAGGTTTGCCGGTGGATGCACACAGAGGCGTAGCGAAGGCATTTTCTTTGGGGAAGTGGGTGGAGCTAATTTCCCGAATGACATCAGAATTGGGGGAGGCGCAAATTGTGTGTTGGTAAATTTACCGATACAACTTTAATATGACCAGACATATTTACTTGTTTTTTCCCCACAGTTGCATTGTGACCATTTACCATAACAATTATACCACAACACAGTTGGTTAAGACCCAGACAATTCATACGAGGTTTTTTTTAAAGGTTTTGCTTCCAACCTGTTCAGCTGTATCTAAGGAGATAGTTTCCAATCCAAAAATTAATAAAAAATTGTTCATATTGTTGGGTAAATACTTGACTATAAAAGAAATCGCCCGCAAAATTGCCGCCATGCCTCCTTGCCTTGGAAAAGTCCATTTAGCGACGGCGTCTTCAACCAGAAACGACATAAACGAGTAATTAGCCCTCTGTTGACTAAACATGTCCAGTATGTGTTGTATACATTGTTTTCTTTCTCTAATCATGAACTCCAAATGAAATTCAGTGTCTAATTAGGTTGGTTCGATGATGTTTTTGAACATTTTTTTAAAATTATTTTTATTATCATATGAAACTATATGTTTTAGAAAATTAAGCAGTAAAATGTTGACACAATAAAATACTTTTTTTAATATTTTTTTTTAATGTTTTCCCCCCGCACAATCACCTTTGGGGAAGAAGACCGACACTAGCCAGAGATTTATTAATGTGGAACCTGGGCTCATTCACTAATTAAGTAGTTATCACCTGAAGCCATTATTGCTTGGTTCCGGCCAACTTACGAATCCCTCCGATGTCGACAACTTATCAATTCGTCTTGAATATTTAACATAATTTTAATTTTTTATTTTTTTCTCTACAAATATCTGAATGTATAGCACGTGTTTTTTGTCTATTTTACATGGCACATGACCCGGCCTTCTTTGTCAACATTATTGAGTTATGAGTTCAAAATTCCTGGTTACGCCCCATGTGATGAATTCAAACGCCGAATGAAAATGCCGCTTCTATGTGTCAACTATGTGATGTTATGAAAGGGCGAGCTATTCCTCGTGAAAATAATGACAATGCAGGCTAATAAACAGCTAGGACCGCTTGTAACCAGGGGATACATGAAAGATGGCACGATCGAAGGCTTTAAGCAGCGGTTCCCGCCAAAACTTTGGTGACGACCACCATCTTGGGAAAATGTACATTAAATGCAATGTGAAATGTAAAATTAATGCATTTAAAGTTAAAACACCTTGACATGACCTTAGATAAACTTATAACTATAGGAATATTTACAGAGATTTATTGGTTAAACGGGTGGCTGTTACTTTCTGAAACCTCGAGGGACAACATTTAACAAGAATACAACAAGAATCATCGAATAATCATAAAATATGGTTTAACTGAAGGAAACTGTATACTAATTTCTTTGGACTACATACATGCAAATTTAAGCTATAAATACAACAGATGTAGAAGATAAAGCAAAGGAGAGAATAGTATAATGATATGCTCTGTCGCCTTCGGTCAACTATTTTGAATGATCCGAAGAAAACCCACAATCAATGGTTTGCTCGGTTGATTGTTGCTTAATTTGAATTTAATTGAAGATTATTTACATAATTTATGACAAATAAGTGGATGACGTAGCACAAATGAATAATACATCAAACTGGTTACATGTATAAGTGAACTTACTCAAACTTATAGTGGGTACTTGTCATACATGTGACGTACATAGAAGGAATGTTTGAGTGAGCAAAGGTATTAATGGATGTTAAAGAATAATAAAACACAGAGACTCCTGACATTTACAATGAAAGTATATAGCACATTGAACAATCACCGGGGATATTAATGGTTAAATAATTCAAACCGTGATATCAAATTTAGGAACAGTTATTATAACATCTAGAAATAGTATCATTATTGTTATTAAATAAGTCATTATCACTAGCATCAGTAAATATCACAATATAAAAACAAACAAAAACGTGTATATAAAATGAGTTAAGAAATCAATTTACTTAAATACGGAGATGGCAAAAGTTAAACTTAAATGGACATTATCATCACGATCAACAGGGCATGGAATCGGAGTGCTAGTTTTAGATTAACTCGTTCCCTGAAAATATTACTCCACATAAGGTCATATTATTGGTGATACTGCATAAATAAGACGTAAATTTTCAGTCACTGTGTTCATCTTAAACTAGGACACCGATTCCATTCCCTGTTGAAAGTCTGCTCTGATCGTGACGTTATTGCCCCTTTAAACATGATCGCTGTATTAGTTATTTTACCGGTAATTTCTGGCAATTGCAAAACATTCCAAATTTATATTAGAAAAAAACGTATACTTTGAAATCGGCTATTTCATAAAATATTTGTCAGAATCTTGGTTTTACAGTAATTAAGTGCCCAAATTATGATTTATTTTTAAAGTATTTTTTTTTTATCATATACAAAAAAGGACTAGTATAATTAAATAACTAATAACTAATTGCTTATTAGCATAGTTAATAGTTACGCTGTTAACAGTCACGCTCGCCGCTCATGTAAAGGGTACCAAGTTCAAATCCACGATATTTCATTTTTGAAAATACACACCATGATGAATATTCCATTAGTGTCCTGTCACGTCATCATGTGGCGATGACAATGGTGTCTTTTGTTGTTCAGAGGAAAACGCCGGTTGAATGAATCTAGCATCATTGGCATCAGTGGAAAAGTGATTTTGGCCTGAGGAATATTTTAATGGTCCATTGCAATCCAGATAGAATAACAAACCGATTGATGACATCAAAATAAGCGGGCCCGCAATTATTTATTTATTTTTTATTGTTTTTTATTTATTTATTTCACAAAACAAACTGAACACGTGCACATAGGTAAATGAGTTATACTCATAAAAGTTTTTTTATTTTATTATTATTTTGTTTATTATTATTGATATTGTATACATTATAATGCACGCAAGTGTTCTCTATCGAATGATTTTGTAATTCAAATTTCCCCACACATGTATCTACTGAATAATACAGAGGGCGCTTAAAATAATATGCCCCTGTAAAATGTCAAAATTAACCCTATCTACCAAACATTAGCTGAACGGTCTACCAAATAATTATTTAAAGGATGAGTATTGTCGAAATCGCACCCATCTTCATGGAAGGCTCGGTAGATTAGCGATCTTTTGTTTGATGCACAGAATACATATTATGATACCAATCTTTATTCTCACAGGAATGACCATGTATGATTGTAGGCCCTTTCTGTTAATCAAATAATGTGATATTGTGTTGGCAATAAATTAGTTTGTCTTCAATAATAGTATAGTTGAGGTTATTATGTATCAATGAAGTATTTATATCAATGAATATAATTCTGAAATCAGTGAAGTATTAAATAATAATCCGAGTCCAAAATGGTAAAGCAATACCGACAATAGCAACATGCCACCCATGAAATGATTTTGAAGGTACATGATATACAAGCTCAAAACAGAGACCAATGGTGTGCAGAACCTGTTGGCACACCACCACAACACACCCCCACCCCCATTCAATGTTGAGGTAAAACCAAATTTTTATTGGAAACATTTCACAGTGTGATATCACTTAACAACAAACAGTGGACAAGGGGAGGGAGATTTCTTCTCATAAAGTTATGTTACTGTGTCAAGGTGTGCCAACAGTTTTGGTCACCATTGTAGATGGCATTATTGTTTTCTATCTTAAAGGGACAGAGCAGACTTTCAACAGGGCATGGAATCGGTGTCTTAATTTAAGATGAACACAGTAACTGAAAATTACTGACTCATGTATGCAGCAGCAAAGGTAATATGACCTTATCATGTGGGGTATTATTTTCAGTCACTGAGTTAATCTGAAACAAGCACTCCGATTCCATGCCCTGTTGATCGTCACGATATTGCGCCTTTCATTTAAATTATTAACACTAATGAAAAACACTATTGTTTTATATACACTCACTGGCAATAAGTATTGTAACATTGAAATTTACACCAAAGACTTTTTGAAATTTGAAAATACTTTTGGCCAGTGAGTGTATATAAAGACTATAGGTAAAACTCACAAAGATCCAGGAGCCCTCAGCAAAAATAAACTTAACACTAACTGTCGCCCTATCCTCAGTGGTTTTTTACGGGCGGACCGGAGTGTACAATTGTTATGATCTAGTTCCGTGCTGTGCTGCACATAAAATACTAACGTCGACTAGGGTCCGTGTACATACCATCTTTTTTGATTACCGTTTTCAAGTTATGCACAAAGTTATGCACAAAGTCAAATCTGATGCTGACACTTTCATTGTCAGAATGACCCGGGTCACGAATTTTGACCCGGAATTGGATCATATCGGCTGATCTAATTCCGGGTCAAAATTAGTGTGACCCAACTTTTTGATGAGTCCTTTTGGTACGGAAAGTGTCCGGTCAAATATAACCTGGATTCCGGGTCTGATGAGATAAGCATGGAAGCAATAAAATAAAAACTCAAGTTTAAACTGTTTCAATTTACACAGATACGAGACAACACAATGTAATTTGAAGGATAACTGTAAAATGATCATATGATAACAATATGCATTTATTTCTCTTTTCTTGAAATTACACATGTTTATAAATAGTCATTTAAAAGTTATTGAGCTTTGTTTAATATCTTGACACCAACTTGTGTTAATGGGCTTCATGGTCAGTACTTAACTTGAACTATCCCAATGCTCTCATAAAATAAATAGCTCAATTTACATTTGTACAATATTTGGGTGATCTGATGAAATGGATACCTGGGCTAAAAGGCATCCAAGTACATACCTAACCCCATCCCCTAGGATTCACACCCATACAATTACAACTGGGGGTATGTTTACATACATGTAGCCCAACAAGGGGTTCAGAATCGGCGACATACGTTTTCCAGGTTGTTATTTTTAATTATTATTTTCTTTTTTTTTGAGGGGGCTAGCCTCTCCTGGGCAATTATGGTAATAGTCACAAAGCATGCACTGAAGAACACTGGAATGGTAGCGGAGAGGTTACAGGTGCGAATCCCAAATCTGATCTTTATTTATTTATTTTGTTTTCAAACATGGTCAATCAATTTCATTTGCCCTAATTAAAATACAAATATGTAAATACCAGAAACCAAAACAAAACAAACGAGCAACATGGGTTGTTTTCTTCTGAATTCATATTACTATTTTATTTGTAAAACCCTCAAGTTTAATATTGTAATCAGAGGCTAGAGGCGACATTCATTCATTATTTAATCAAATTAACCGTTTGAAGACGGCATTGGGTCTCTTATGAGAAATTTACTTTTTAAAGTAAAGGTTATTGACCTTCAAAGTCTCATAAAATGGCTATCCATGGTTAAATCTTGCAATACAATTATTAAATAGGAGCAATGCACCAATTCATGACTAAAAGTAATTGCAGAAAGTGTGATGTATGCAGCTTTCGTGACAAATGATTGGTGCTAGTTGAAATGTGTTCAACTTTTTGACGTCACCATTCGTTTTGCGTTCGGATGAACCTGGCTTAAGACTACTGGGTAGTGGCTAGACTAGCACCCTGTCCTCAAGAAAAGAGACAGGGGTGTATCCCACTAAATAAACTGCCATAACAACCAATCCTAAATACAAAATATTAAAAAGTCATTAAAAATCTTAAAATGTTTAAAATAAAATAAAAACTATTTGATTGATGTTGATTTTCCAGAGCCTGTCGAGTTATTCTCATCCCAATGGAAACCTCCTCTACACTAGTGAAAATACCCACACTGACAAGCATCCATTTTAGAGAAAGGCTTATGCTTGAAATCAAATTAGACCACTTTTCAGGCCTTCTGTTCCAAAATACCCAGGTCATGATATTGGACCATTTTACATAATCCCTCAAATGTATGGGCCTCAAATCTTTGTTTTCAGAAAAACAAAGAATTTCTCACTATTTAGTGGGTTGCACCCTTTAAAGAAACAACTTTTTTTTCTAATTTGACTTGGGAAACACTCAGGACATCTAGTGTATTCCTGAGGTAATATTTCTGGGAAAAAATGTAAAAATATTGCCCCACTGAAAAATGACAAGTTTAAACATACTTTGTTCATCTATCATGTTATGTGCAGTTTCAAATGAATAACCAGGCATCATGCATATATCAGTTTATTCCTAGTATTCAGTGTTTTCCTTTCAATGATTCTAAAACAAAAAAATGTTTGCTCCATGTACATTTCAAAAATACTTCTTATTTCTTATTATGACAATATGGGTTTTTTACAAAGTTACCCCTGTTAGGGGCGGATCCGGATTGACAGAAAAAGGGGCCTATATTCATATACACAATGAAACATATGCTAAGTGGGCAAATAACCAACCTTCCTCCTCATAATGTGAACATTTCTTGGGAAAACTATAAAAAGTGAGTTGTTTCATGGTGTAAATAGACTACAAAGGAAAGGAAAAATCCCCCAATCCTGAATCCCCCATATCGTTGTGTGCCAGGTAGAAGGCCGTAAGGCTCTGACGACCTTCTTCCGACACAAAGAACTAACTTCCCAGCAGAAGGTTGTAAGCAATTAAATGGCTCCATTGAAAAAAGTAAGGGCATAACTATTATATATTTGTTGCTAGAATTACTCCCAAGACATGTTTTCCATTCCCCTTTGCGGAATTTAACTTTCCTACAATGACTTATAAATGGCAGAAAACACCAAACTTTCACACTCAGTTTTAGTTTTAAATACAATTTGTACATTAATTGCTTACGACCTTGCCAGTCACACTTTCACTAAGTACGCCCTTTTTCAGCACACGACAATATACAAATAACAGGCTCCTCCAAAGAGAGTCAATCAAAATTATGAAACAAACAGATGTCTAAGAATAACGTTGCTTTACTGTATTTTGACTGAACCGACAAAAAGATTTTTTTTTTTTTTCCCAAATAAATTGTTTGTTATTGTCTCAGCTGTGTATTTCATAAGACACAAAACGTACCAAGAAATACCATAGACAAGGAGAAGCAAAGCAGTTTGTCTTCACAATACCGGGTAGCAGCTGTTGGTATGAGGAGGCTTGATCGTGACTGCAATAGATACAACTGTTCTCTCCCACAAGATGCTCCTGCAAATATTATCAAATAAATATTTAACACATTATAACTTCTGTAAAATGAACAGGACAAAAACAACTGAAACAAGGAGCCTCTGAAAAATTAATACTGAAGGGTAAGGCTAAGGAGGGAGGGGGGGGCATGGTTAGGTTATAATCAGACAAAGCCTTAATGTTTACAACTGAAAAACGCCAATAAAACCAATTGGCTGTAACTTTTAACTCAGTTAGCTATAACCCAGTCATCAGATTAGAATAAAATTCCTAATTTAACCAGTTCGCACCGGAATAAAAAGTTATTCAACCCCGGCGGGTTTTTTACCATAAACACGTAACAATGGTGCTCACCAGAGCGTGACCGTGGAGATCGCGTCTTCCATCAGATGCTTATGGCTCGTTGCCACGTCGACCGGGGAAATCTATACAAATATTCTCGTAAGTCTGTGGCGTGTTTAGACGCCTCTCCATCCACTGTCCCAAAAAATGTGCGTGTATACACGGGCCTCCGACTCTAACTGGTTAAGGCAAAGTTTATTTAAAAATTGAAATGTTTCAAAACATTATTGAATAATTAAATGAAAAATAAAACCTTTGTAAATAAACTAAAAATAATAGTTGCATTGGTTGCGCGAAATCACTGGTTTAAAGACGTTGCCCAAGAACGGGTATGCAAAGTGTATTATTAGGGGACTATTGTGAAGTAAAGGAGAAAAGAATACTCTGACACATTACCTCTGTGAATTATTACCTCTGTGATATATTGATGAATAAACCAATTAATTTGAGTTGTGCTGACAAATATTGATCAGACCTGTGTGGACTTAAGTAAGACTAATTGCGGTGACACCATGTGAAATTCTCAATCGAGTAGTAATTAGTTCTGAAAAGAACTGGAAGGTACAACTCTATCGATCGTTTCGATCCGGGTGCTCTGATCATCCTCAGGACCGACAAAGGATTGCCAATCAATTATTATCATCAGTAGATTTTCTCCCAAAACGGACTTGCACCTTGGCCTTGAGATTGCTCTGAGGATCATCTCCGGTCTGAGAAAGTAATCAGACTTAGGATTTCCTGCCACAGTATCAATTGAGTCATTTTGTAACTAATCCACATACCTTTTTTTATTGTAACTGTCCTGAAACTGCCATCACCCAAGATCAAAACTGAATCTCCAGTATCTGGCATAATTCATGAGCCTCAAAGTGTGACATCAGATCTTCAGTCTAGGTAGTGGGTAGCACATCCTATCGTATCCATGAGTTCTACAGTATGATACGGTGTGCTACCTAGACGTACATGAATGCTGTAAAGAGACAATTACAGATAACAAGTCTTAGAAAGACGTCACTCATGATATTACTTTTTAGTGGTTTCCCGCCTACCAGCTGAAATGCTTTAAAGGTCATGCATGTCAATTCAATATGTAAAATAAGAAGTCTATTACCTGTATGAAGTGTGCCACTAGCCTGTAGTAATGTGTATTAGTCTACATGTTATATTGGTAGTTTTTATTGTTTGCCAAGAAAACACCCTAAGCAAGTAATCTTTCTACAAGCACAGGACAATTCAATTCTAATCAAGTGATTTCAACAGTATGCATTGCCGATAAACCTCTACAGTTGATTCATGGTAAAATGCTCTCAAATTTAATGCTCTTCTGTGCCTAATATTTTCCTATAAGATACATTTGTACAATAGAACCATGCTGTTTACAACAGCACATTATTGTAGCCAAATGAACATGCAACATTTAGCAGTGCTATTTAACCACTTCACTAACTATTTTCACTTGGGTTTGAATTTTGATATGAGTAGATTTAACCAGAGCACTGAATCTTTTGCAACACCAACAATAAACTATTTCTTTAAAGGAAAGGGCACCCATAACAATTGTAGAATATTATAAAAGAACAAAACAATAAACTTTTACTCACTTGTTCTCCTATTCGTTGTTGTCTCTCGTTGAATATTTTGGTTTTGACTGATCTGATTTTTTTTCCTTTAGTGAGACGACAGCAAGTATATGATGTTTTAGAATAAAGGTCTCCACAGTCTGCTTGGCTACAAAATGTTAAAACAATAAATATATTATTATGACTTGTTGAGTTCAGTGTTTTCATATCTAAGTGCATAATGATTTTCTCATCCCTGCAAGTGCATCCTGTGATAGCAAATGCTAATATTGTGAGGCTTAATGAATTACGATTCACCATTTTTAAATTCATCAAGTGTTCTACAAATAGCTAAGACTATTAAAGGATTTCCAATACTAAATGGTTAAATGGTTGCCACACCTTACGAAGCAAATAATGGACATCCACAAACCTTTGATCAGGCATGGTGGTGTTGCTGACCACTCCCTGATTGTGAGACTTAAAACAGCATAGTGATTCCTTCTCACTGTACATAATCGCAATGTTTGTATTAGTTGTGATTCAGCATAAATCAACTCTGGTTTACACATGACAATTTGTTAACCTCAGATGGTCCCCAGATGATCATTTACACATTTAGGGATCAAGGGCAACACCAGTCAGGTGAAGGTCAATAACATTATCCGTCAAACTCTGAATAATTTTAAAGTGTTGGTTTTCATATCTAAAAACAATCCTGCTTAAAACAGTTTTGAGATGATTATAAGGATATAATGAACAATGTATAACAATAGCAGGATTTCTAGCAAACCCATACTTAAACAAAATACAAATGTAAATGTGATTTCAGGCATTTCAGCAGACTCATACGACCAAGTAGGACAAAAGTTGGCCAGAGATTTCAAGAAATAAAAAAGTGAGACAAAAGAAAGAAAATTGGATGAAAAAAGTACGACAAAAGAAGGGCTCTGTAGGGTTTTTATAGCCTTCACACAACAAATCGCACACAAATCACAAAAGTATATTTCCCTTGTGGAGCTTTAATTAACACTTACAAAGTGTCATGAAATGAATGTTCAATTTATTACATTTACTTGACTAATTTACATCTGCATACCATTTTAAGTAGGATTTGCAGAGGAAAAGGGTAGAAGAAATAGGATGGATGGAAAACTGTGTATCACTCATGATTAAACAAGTGTAAACAAGTTATTGCTTTACTTACTTGGGAGAGTGATCCTTGTGTCCACTTTTGTCCATGATGTAGTGTCTAAATTTCCCCTTTTCAAGCCATGTTTCTGCTGGTTTTAATCTTGTGAATGACCTTTCTAATAAGTTAAATAAAAACACACATTTTAGTCTTACAGGTAGGTAATGTGGGAAAGCAACATTTAGAAAAAACGGATTAAAAACAGGGTTAAGTATAGCATTAGCATGTATAAACCAATGTACATGTACAGTATGTATGTTGGCTTTTTAGTCCCTACCAGACTAATGGTGGTTTCTCTATACCTATTCAGGGCTAGTCCCCCGCCCCTAAAACTTCATTATTATTACTATCAGAGACATGGCATGGTTTGCCAATGACAATGGGAATCAGTGATCTTGATTGACAGACTAAAACAAAGTCCATGTAAAGCCAGTAAAAGGGATCTAAGTGGGTCACAGGTAGTAAAAGAGCAAGCTGGTGACGGTATATACCCACTACTTTTGGAGTGAATGTGACAATACTAGGCTAATTAAGGAATTATTTTATGATAGTTGAACATGTATCATTTTGCAGAGTTGAAATGACTCAAGAACACCAACATGACCACAGTCAGGCATGTGGCAAGATGGTATTAATTGTTCAGGAGGGGGACCCCCCATGACAACATCATACAACAGCAACAATAATCAAGAGATACTCTATTTTTTCAAACTATAACAACATGTGCTCATCATCGTTAATGTTTTGATCTGAAGGACGTAAACACAACTATAAACATGTCATCAAAGTTTCCATTCCAATGGTATTACCTGTAGAAGATCGCATGCTGCTGCACATTGATGACGACTTCAAAGCTTGGTGTTGCTTACCAACAGGACAGAATTCAGATCTCAAAGGTTCCTCATCATCAACTGCGCAGGATGCAGACCCTAAAGGATAAAAAATACATGTATGAAATTTACCAAATTTAGTTTTAAAAAATGCAGCAACCTAACAACAAGGACACATTTATGTTTGCTCTCTTTAGCTGAATTTGAGACAACAAGTCAGAATTGAGAAAGCACAATTTCTGCAAACATGGCAGGGGAGGCTACAATTAGCTTAGATATCCAGGGAACTTGTTTGGAAAAAGGGTTGATAACTTAAATGAAGTCTACTTCATCCAATTTGGCACAGATATTGTTAGTGAAGGTACAGCAGTGGTATTTGGTAATTTGGGCAAATCTGCTTTAACATACATGTATATGCTTGAATTCTTTGAATCAAGCTGGACCACTGTTACACCTTCCCTTTATGAAAGAAATTGACAAGTGCTTCACATAACCAAAAGATTAACAGAAAGTATCTGAAGTTCTAATACAACAGCTATTCACTGTGTATAAGCAGCCATTATTTCTAAGATAATCACAGTGTTATATCAACTTAAATAAGGCAGTTTAATCTATTCATGTTGCACGGTTGTGTGTCTATTTGGTCACCGGTGGAGTGTCGTGGCCAGCCGGCGGTCTTACACCGGACTCAAGTTCTGGTGTTAGCAGCAGAATGTGGGTTCGAATCGGCCGTGACACTTGTGTCCTTGAGCAAGACACTTAACCATAATTGCTTCTCTCCACCCAGGGGTTAAATGGGTACCTGTGAGGGCAGAGTTGGTTGATTGGCCCTATATACTGTAGCAATTGAGCTCTATACTCCCCAGGGAGCTGAGATGGTTTCAGGAATGATTTATGAGCCTTATGAGCCGTATGACCAGGGGTAATGATATAATGCGCCTTGAGCACCACTCAGTTGGTGGATACGTGCGCTATATAAGTCCAAACATTATTATTATTATTATGATCACAGCATGCAATAGCTCTATGATCACAGTGCAGTTGATAAAGAGGAAATTGATGCAGAGTTGATGTAAAGAAAGTTTTTTTCTTGGGTAAATGTTTAACACAAACTAACTGTTGACATCAATAAAGGATTCTAAGGACAACATTTCTGGATTTCAGCAATATTTGTTAAAATACTAATATTCCCAAACATCCACAAAGTTAGATATTTAAAACTGTTCATCAATTAACACTATATTTTGAGATATTGGCCTTGATGATGGAATTATTCACATGGATTCGTACCATTTTAGCTCCCAAAGATGGCAGCAAACTGGCTAAACCCAACAAAATTGGCTGTTACCAAACAACTGAAAACCTCACAGTTTTATTCAAACAATGTTTGATTTACCATAAATTCATCACTGGTTATTCATTTTAATGGTAAGAAATTAACATTGATTTGATAATTTCTTTTAAGAAACAAAACAAATCATAACAGCACATGGTATAACAACTTTGGTTGACTTCATTTCTGTTAACTTACTATGCACTTACTACAGGGGATCCATAAGTTATTGAAAGAAACTGCTGAAATAATTCAAAATCAAAATGTGAAAAATGGTATTACCTGTAGAAGAGTTGCAGCAGCCTATTGATGATGACTTCACAGCTGGTTTTTGCTTACCAACAGGGTTGAATGCAGATCCCAAGGTAGCTTCCCTTCTGAAAAATATAACATTGCAGAATTATGTGTTAAATGACAGTGCTGCAAGAGTACTTTATTTAGTGACATTCAAAATGTTTCATATGTTTCAGAAGATACAATTTCTCACGCTAACAAATACTGAAAAGTTGGATTAGGAAACAACCCACTGTTATGATGTGAAACATGTAAACCACTTATTACCTGATGTTCCGTCTATGTTACTCACTATTTGCCAACTGATGTTATCTCTCTGATTGCCATGGGACACTGGTACACATTTTGGTTAATATCATTTTGGTTAATAAACATACAATGGCTCTTCTTGCAATAATGTTTTATTTGAAAAATTCCCGTCATTAGTAGCAATGCCTTGTTTTTTCCTATTAATCATGTTTTTTTTTTCACAGTTTTGTATTTTGTTGCGTACCAACAGTACAATCATTAATTTCAAGAGAGTCATATGATACAGAGTTTCCAGCATTGAAGAACAATACATACTTCATTCTCTATGGACATTATTGTTTATATTGAGGGTGAATCCAAACAAAATGCTGTCAATATCATGTACATGTAATACTCAATGTTGTGTAGTACATCAGTATCCAGTACATAAACCCCATGCTAATTTCATTTAGACTACTCACATGTACCTCTGCATGGTTGTTCCTTTAAATCCATTCTTCTACCTGAACAAGAAGTTAAGACAGAAGCTTAAATAACTGCCCAAGCATAATAAAAACTCATTAACATAAATACTGGTCACCCAGGAGTGTGGACCACACACGTCCCACAGATGGTGAATTGTGAGGGCCAAAAAAAATGATATGGACAGAAAGAAGTCCCCATTTAGCCTTTTTAAATCCTCTCTCAATAAGAAACTGTCTGCATGGCATGGTGTTGACCAGGGCAGAGAGTTGTACTTTATGGATGAACCAAGGATATATTGAACATGGTTTAAAAGTATCATCCAAGGACAAAATGATAAAAGAGACGATATGTCCTCATTAATCTTTGTTCTCAGACGTCCTAGGAACACAATCTTGCATAGTCAAGGACATCTACTGCTCCAATTGCTGTTGGACTTTTTGAAGCAATCTTCTTTGGATTTGCACACAAAGTACTTCCAAGGACTCTGAGAACAAAGAACTGATGAAGGACCTATTATTCATTTTGTTATATCCTTGGACCATACTCTAATACATGTGTATTATTGATAACCAAGGACCTCTATTGTACCCATTGTTGTTGTAATAACTTTCCAAACAATTATCCATTGGCTTGTGGATACTTTAAACAATACAGAACAGGTGTTATAGTGGGATCCTCATCACATTAGTAATGGTTGGGCAGTATATGGCCAAAAAAAATCATTTTCCGGTTTCTGGTCTTCGCGCGTGTCACATCAGACCCGCGAGTCAGCTTTTCTATTTTTTTATTTTTGTTTTCTATTCTTTGTTTTTGCTATAAAAATGTTCAACTGCAGCCAAAATTGGTGGATTGATTGGCATTCTGCCGTGCTGTGTTTTACACGACATAGGGGTATGAACTTTTGCCTGATTTGTATTTGGCTATAAAGGGAACAGACAGGTCTCCCTCCAAATGTATTCTTGTTAGACAAGAAATCTTCAAACTGACTAGAAGTAGTAACTTCACATTAAGTATCTTTTGTATAATAATTTTGTAATTTAGCAATTACCAAAGATGTACCTTGCCTTTAAGTATGTGCATTGCACCGAGAACAAACTTTTAAAGATCACCAAAGTTTGTTTTATAAAAATAATTAAGGAAAGTAATTATAGTGAATCTATGATTAGCAAAGAAAGCCTTGAAGAACATTTGTTATTTATTAACAAATAAATTGGGCATTTTAATTGTTGTTGTTTTTTTAAAGTTTTTTTTTTTGAAAAATGACATGCATGAAATAGAAAATGTTTTCAGATCCACCATTTTTAAGTACACACCTTTGCTTGGATCCATCAAATCATCAGGTGGATATGTCCATCTTGGAGACAGCAATGTATTATCTATGAGTCCTGTTGAGGTGAATGAAATGTATAGCTTCACATAATCAGTACTCACATACAAACTTATTATTTTCTCATCACTACTTTACATATCACCAATTGTATATAGGAGCTTTATAATATGCGACTCAAGTTGGACTTGAGTTAAAGTCTGATTCATACAAGTCTGCTAGTAAGCACAGGTACATAGCATACGTACATGTAAATGTACAAAACCAGGTCACCTATAAAAATAATAGATTTATTAACAAAGAAGAAGAATAAAAAGAACTTCAAAGACTGATCGAAAATACAAAGGGTCAAGTCACACAGATTTTGCAAACTAAACCCTGGCAAACTCGCCCCCTAAATAACAAATATTAAAAAGTTGACCGGAACAAACTTGCATACTAGCCTCAATGGCAAGGGTTTTTCTAGTGAATGTGATAGATGATATTCATGTGACTTTTAACATGTTGTCATTGGTGGCAAATCGGGAAGCAACAATATGAATGTGTACGTCAGGTCACATTTTATAGCACATACCATACAAATTTGCATAAGTTTACTCATCTATTTCCATTCCTGACCTTCACTATGACACAATAGAAGCAGCCTAATGTTGAGTAGCCTTTAATCAAGGTGCACGCAGCAACCCCAAAACACAATGTCCAAAAAAGCTACAAGTGCCTTTACAGCCTGTTCTGTGGACGCTACTACTGAATTATTCATAAACCTCCGGTAGTACATGTATGATTAATTTATGTTTGCAAATTTATTTAAACCAATCACCATAGGCAAAGTGTTGGGATCATCTATATTTAATTAGATAATATCATAACAAGTTAGTAATAATGCATTAACATTTCTCCAACAAATCGGTAGAGAAATATATTAAAAAAACAGAAGACCACAGAACATTATTGAATATTACATGAACACAAAGGGTAAACTACTGCACTTGACACTTGATAATTTCAATTTTTACCAGTGTGACATTGGGCAAAGGAGATTGACTGCTTTGAAATCAACAATGACCTTTAACCCTAACCCCAGTACAGGCATTTCCCAGATGCACTGCTGAAGGCAACACTATGCAACAACAGAAAAGTGTGCAGGCTGCTGAATGCAACAAGATCCAGCAGTTAGAACAATGGTTTCTTTTGTTCTCTGCTGAGGGCAACAAGATACAACAACATTTTACAGTTGTTGCATCTTGTTGCATTGAGTATGGTAGGGTTAACCCTCCTACAATCGGTGCAATTTTTGAAACAACCCATTCAGGCCACTCCAAGCCATTAGCTGTTGCCAGTGGCCTCCTATGGTTACCCTTCTGTGTGCACTATCACACCACTGAGATTGCAGGGTAAGGTGGTCTCCCATTGATACATTGCAGGCCATACTAATATGTTCAAACATTTACAGTGGCCTTGGGTGGCACAGTTGATTTTGTAAGATTACTTGGAAAGGACAGCAGGCTTGTACATGTATGTACTGAAGGTTGCTCAAGAACAGAATTTAGTGGATTGGAGTGGCCTCCATGTGTAGGAGGGTTAATGAAAAAGAGACAATTAAGAGAGTTGCACGGTACATAATAAAAATGGCATCAAACTTACTTAAAAAAATAATAATAAAAAATAATAATGACAGTAATAATGGCTCAAACTACATTAATGACTTAAACTACATTAATGACTTAAACTATAATTTAATACTTACATTTTTAAGTCCACGTTAGCTGGTCAAGGGCACTAATTTGCTTCACCTCTTTGAATTGCTTTAGTTCCTTGTATGGCTTTATTTTCTATTAAGAAAACAAACAAATGTACTGGGCATTTAAACTGGAAAGCTGGACTTTGATACTTGTCAACTCTTCAATGAGATTCCATTTATTTGATGGCAAGATGAATTGCAACAAATTTCAGTTGTAGATACACAATACAAATATGCAGAGTGGCGTGCCCACTTTTACACAGCCATGTAAAGTCATTACCTTGCAGTTTAGTTTCAATATCAGGCCATGTGCTATCATTGATCATTCAACCATAGCCAGTGGATTTGCTAGCATGTCAACACTGGCAAACAAATTATTTAAAATGTACGATGAGCCAACAAATGAAAAACAAGTTGACAAAATTACATTTTCAGAGATTACCATGAAACAACCATAATGTGAGGTATTGCTTTTTAAACAAATTTACCTTCAGTCTCTGGGGCAACTAAACCAGCACAGACAATTATGCAACATATCACATACAACATTATGTTACATGTACTTACCTTCTGTACCATGTTGTCCATGAAAAGTTTAATGATTTCTCCCTTCAAAGACCTTTATGAGACACACACGCCCCTTGATAATCAAGCAAAAAATTCCGTCTTTGAAAGACTTTGTAGTGAAGACACCATGCCCTGTAGAAGTAAAATTATCACATTCCATCAGCTAGTATCATGTGACTGTCATCATACAGATGGGTTAAAATACAAATGGGTCATTCCATGTAAATTCCTCAAATTTTGTAGGATATTTGGTATAAACCCTTGAATCCAAATTAAGGCGTCTCTTGGCCATTTTTTTTAGAGATGTGGATTAAAACCCTCCTACATGTACATGTACTGTGTGTTCCACAAAATTCCACAAATTAGCCCATCTGTTACATGTGTGTTTTAATTGCATCACGTTCCACGATGTTTTGCATACTATTTTTCAGTGGCATATCAGTACCACAAAGTTCCACTGTACTAGTCACCTACTGAGTGTTCCACAGAGTACTGCATGGTAATATGTGGAACTGGCCTGCTATGCATATACTGTACATGTTTGTTTTTCAGAGGCCATGGTACTATGTGGAACTGTCCTGTTAGGCTGACATTATAATCTGTTTGTTTTTTGTTTGCTTAGGGTCTTACTGGCAACAATTTCTTGTCTATTCAAGGTAGTATGTGGAATAAATAAGGTTTTTTTTCACACACATTGTACTTTTTTTCCCTCAACTTTTGTACAGTGTTTTTTTTTTTTTGGTGGGCTCAGATTCTTTCCATTATAATTCCACAACCAAATGTCCACATTTTGCTCTGCCAAGATATTCTTCAAAATTCCACAATCTGCTGTGGTATTAGGTGGAACCCCAGTACACTTTGTCAGAGTAGTAAACATATTCTTCAAAATTCCATGTGGAATTATGTGGATCCCCAGTGTACATTGTCAGAGTAGTACACATATTCTTCAAAATTCCACACAAGTAGAATTCTGTGGAATTTTGTGGAATAAATCAGTTCGGTATAAAAGTGCACTGACAGTAGGAGGGTTTTAATTAATCAACTTTTGCCTACATGTAATTACCGTGTGACTTCAAACAGACTATATGTATCTCTTGTCATACAGTATGTAAAGAGATTTTATATCATTTTAAAGGTCTTTTCTAGCCCAATCTTTTAGTCTTTGAACACACTTTCATAAAAAAAAACATAATAAAAATTTTGGCAATGTTTGACCAACACTAGTTTCATCCAACACTACTGCACAACATAGGAACAACTTCAGTAAATTCGATGATGGATGGGTACTCCACAGTTTTTTAAATGGTGCAACAAGATGATGACGTATCACCGCTGTTCAAAATGCTCTGCAGGCGACATGCGGTTTCATCTTGAAGAATTTTGAAGGGTCATACAAAAATGTATATTCATAACGTGACCTTTACTTTTTTTTCCGTCGCGGAGTTCATTGATAAAAACGCCTGTTACATACTGAAAATTAATTTCAAAGAGAATTTTTAACCAATAGGATTAGAAAGAATATGTCGTCTGCAAATATTGAACTAACAATAGTAACATTACAGCAATATGGGCAAGCCATGAAATTTCCTTGAAGTTTTTGTGCACAACTCTGGCCCTTGACAAGGCCTTGCGCTGAAAAAGTAATATTTCAAAGCGGATTTTATTCCTGAAGATGAATTTTCCTGAGACATAAAAAGTATGATAGGTGAAAGAACTCTTATTTAAACTAATTATTACTTTGTTATTTGAGCAAACCCAGTAGCTAACTTTTAAGCGGTGGGATTCCCTCTGCGGCTTTAGCGTTGTTAAACAAAAGATTTCTGGGGAACCCGTTACGGTTTTTGGGATGACATCATTGTGTATGCGTGTGCATATACACACACGGATTAGGTTGTGGGCGTTTTCATTGTAAGGGGGGGTTAAACAAAAATTTAATAACGTTAGAATCTAATAAAAAACGGGGAATGATTTGAGTTTATAAGCCAATATGAACCAATATTTAATACATATATTCTGTTCACTCTTCCATTTTAAATTAATTTAAGGATTTTTTGTTCCTTTCTATGCATTCCAAATCCATTATTTAAACAGCGAAGATGTAATCAATAGCAATATTTCACCTTTTTTGAATTGCTGCCCAGAGGCCGTTACTTGGGTTTGCTCAGGTATAAACACCATGAAACTGTTCTTCGTGAGTTTAACTACCCTCCTATGCTTGATTTTTCAAGAATAAAATTCATGAAAGACGTACAATAACGTCAAAAATGGACCAATAATTAGCTTCTCTCGATCTGTAAAATTTAACAGATGCTCAATATTTGATGCACATTGAATACGCTTTTTACACCGGGTTTCGATGGAATTCACCCAAGCGTGTCATCTTGTAAAGCCATGACTGTAGATTGATGTGTGATCTTTGTTCATAGAGGTCATTTGGCATTTGCACTCACTTTGATCGTACATCTCCAGTCGACTTGCCAAATTTCAAAAGAGCGACCTTGTTTAAAGTTGGTGAAACAACACCAATAGAGGGCGCTATACAGAGCAAACCGCTTGTCACTCTGCGTGCAGCGGTGGTGTGGTCATGTAAAATCAGTAAGAATTACAGGGGCAGTATTGTCACGACCAACAAGGCATGGAATCGGAATGTTAGTTATAGATTAACACAGTGACTGCCATTATAACCCACATGATACGGTCATATTACCATTGCTGTTGCATAAATGAGCCAATAACTTTCAGTCACTGTGTTCATCTTAAACTAGCACACCGATTATTTGCAGCTACTGTAGATATACATGTACATGTACATTGGCAAGTATACATGTACATGTACATAATATCAAGATTTTTGACTGATTTTGACCCTTGCAGTCACACAAGGGTTATGCAAGAATCAAAATAATGTTTTATACTGCAGTGCCTACTTAGTCGGTTGTCTTATTTGTTATTGTAATTTATGGTTTTATTGCCTACCCCTCCCACAGGATGTTAGGGCAAGAAAACCCATCTCCCCCATGTACCCTAATTGAAGCACCTAAGGCTACAATTATATAATCAACTGGTCACTTACAAATGAAATTACAAGTTTGTTGTTTCAGTGAAGGATTCTCTTGTAAAATGCTGAATCTTAACCCTAACGTTCCCCAACCAGTTAAACTCCAACAGCAGGTTTTGTTGGAGTTTGATGGATTAGGTACGGTGTACACTTGATATGGTGTTGGATTTTGATTGAATGGGGAAGGTCGTTTTTGAATTTGTGCTGTCTGTTGGATTATGATGGGTGGTGTTGTATTTTGAAGGGGTAGGGTACATGTAGATGAATGTTGGTAGAGAAGAAGTGTACTGCACTATGGGCTTTATGTGGATGACCCAGTGTATTGTTTCACATGTACTGAACAATGGGGTCAGAGTAATTACATGTTGAATATGTGCACACACAACTGTCTGAGCCCATCAAAAAAACTGTAGAAACAAGTTGTGGGATTCATTAGGTACTGTGTTCCCACTCTTCGTACTTTGTATTGTGCCAAGTGTACCCACTCCATCAAAATCCAACAGGTAAGGGCCTGTTGGAGTATGATGGGTTAGGTACTGAGTGTAAGGGTGCTGTTGGTGTATGATGGGTTAGGTACTGTTACTGTAAGGGTGCTGTTGGTGTATGATGGGTTAGGTACTGTTACTGTAAGGGTGCTGTTGGTGTATGATGGGTTAGGTACTGTTACTGTAAGGGTGCTGTTGGTGTATGATGGGTTAGGTACTGTTACTGTAAGGGTGCTGTTGGAGTATGATGGGTTAGGTACTGTTAACCAGCAATGTCATTCCATAGTGTTGGAATTTGATGGACTGGGGAAGGATACTAGCACATAATGCTTAGGGGCTAGGGTTAAGTATCTTTTGTATAATCATTTTGTAATTTAGCAATTACCAAAGATGTACCTTCCCTTTAAGTATGTGCATTGCACCGAGAACAAACTTTTAAAGATCACCAAAGTTTGTTTTATAAGAATAATTAAGGAAAGTAATTATAGTGAATCTATGATTAGCAAAGAAAGCCTTGGAGAACATTTGTTGTTATTTATTAACAAATAAATTGGGCATTTTAATTGATTTTTTTTATAGAAAAATGACATGCCTGAAATAGAAAATGTTTTCAAATCCATCATTTTTAAGTACACACCTTTGCTTGGATCCATCAAATCATCAGGTGGATATGTCCGTCTTGGAGACCGCAATGTGTTATCTACGAGTCCTGTTGAGGTGAATGAAATGTATAGCTTCACATAATCAGTACTCACATACAAACTTATTATTTTCTCATCACTACTTACAGTACATGTATCACCAACGCTGATGTTTTTTTCAAGAATACCAAAGTGTCTATAGGGGCTTTATAATATGCGACTCGAGTTGGACTTGAGTTAAAGTCTGATTCATACAAGTCTGCTAGTAAGCACAGGTACATAGCATACACTGTACATACATGTAGATGTACAAAACCAGGTCACCTATAAAAATAATAGATTTATTAACAAAGGAGAAAAAAAAGACCTTCAAAGACTGATCGAAAACACAAATGGTCATGTCCACAGATTTGGCAAACTCACCCCCTGTCAAACTCACCCCCTACATAACAAACATTAAAATGTTGATAGAAACCAACTTGCACACTAGCCTCAATGGCAACTGTTGAGGGTTTTTCTAGTGATGTGATAGATGATATTCATGTGACTTTTAACATGTTGTCATTGGTGGCAGATCGGGAAGCAACAATATATGAATGTGTACGTCACGTCACATATAGCACATACCATACAAATTTGCATAAGTTTACTCATCTATTTCCATTCCTGACCTTCACTATGACACAATAGAAGCAGCCTAATGTTGAGTAGCCTTTAGTCAAGGTGCACACCATGTCCAAAAAAGCTACAAGTGCCTTTACAGTCTGTTCTGTGGACGCTACTACTGAATTATTCATAAATCTCCGGTAGTACATGTATGATTAATTTATGTTTGCAAATTTATTTAAACCAATCACCATAGGCAAAGTGTTGGGAACATCTATATTTAATTAGATATTATCATAACAAGTTAGTAATATTAACCCTAACCCCCAGGCTCATTTTCTAGAAACCTTCCAAAATCCTCCAAAATCAACCGGTGTTCTATTTTGTGTGGTGCCCACTGCCTAAATCCTACAAAATCAACCGGTGTTCTATTTTGTGTGGTGCCCACTGCCTAAATCCTACAAAATCAACAGGTGTTCTATTTTGCATGGTGCCTGGCTTCGCAGGTGGCATAGTACCACAGCGTTAATCAACCTCGAAAAATTTTCTAACCTGCCAAAATCAACCAAAACCTCCGGTTGATTTTGGTTGAATTTGGAAGGTTAGGGTTAACCCTAACCCTTGGGTATTTTACTAGAAAGTATCCTGAATCCACCAAAATCCACCAATTTTGTCACATACAAAATGCTGGTGTCCTGAATCCATCAGAATCCGCCAGTGTAGATATTGGACATATCCTGAATTCGCCAAAATCCACCACTAAATATTTGGTGGATTTTGGCGGATTCAGGATACCATGCTCACATGAAAATTTGTATAGTATGTTGCTGCATAGAATCCATCAAAATCTAACACAGTACATGTAACTATAATCCATCAACCAACATGACCAAGCAGTTAAAAACTATTGAAATCCTGAATCCATCAAAATCCGCCACATGCTCAATGTGGAGGTATCCTGAATCCGCCAAAATCTTCCAATACAGGGGGATGGATTTTGATGGATTCAGGGTGGTTAGGGTTAATGCATTAACATTTCTCTCACAAATCGGTAGAGAAATATAAAAAAAATCAGAAGACCACAGAACATTATTGAATATTACATGTCATGAACACAAAGGATAAAGTACTGCACTTGACACTTCATAGTTTCAATTTTTACCATTTCTACAATTTAATACTTACACTTTTAAGTTCACAAAACGTTAGCTGGTCAAGGGCACTTTGTTTCACCTCTTTGAATTGCTTTAATTAGTTCCTTGTATGGCTTTATTTTCTATTAAGAAAACAAACAAACCGTGGTTCTGTAAGATGGGAAACAGAGGAATTCCTGAGTTTACTCAAATATATCACTAACGTGCATTCGCGTATATAGTCGCCACCCGTAATTTCACCACCACGTTCCTTCTGACGTCGTGCCACAGCCAAAAATAGATTGACTGACAAATATATACATGTAGATCCGGAAGTGACATCAGATTATCTTTGGTGGAAAGTGTACATTTTTATGTTCATAATCATGCTTACCGATTGTCAAATAACAGTTCCGATATATGATTGTGCGATGCGCAAACTTTTCCAACGCTGATCATAATACATGCAGTTTTCACACCGCAATTTCAGGCGACGGCAATGCACACACTGCGTGAACTGGTTCTGGCGAGTCAAGTCCAAATCTTTCATGTTATGCTTTTTCGTTTATATTTTTAAGTTATTTGTAAACTGTTTGTTTAAAAATGTGGTTTTCATTATTAGTTAAATTACCGGGTTGCGACTATACGATAACTCGATTTTAATGAAGTGGCGAGTTAACGGTAAGTGGCGAAATATGTAATTAGGTTATACACTGCGTGTTAAAAACAGACCGTCATGCCACACACAGCGCGCAGGTTGTAGACCTGCAGCACAGGCACATGACGGACCTCAAGATGATTTACACAGTCTCACGATCAAAGGTCTGTGGGAATATCCACATGTACAAGTAAAATGAAACGTAAGCATTGTATTGAAGCATGTGGATCAAGTTTGCTCCACCCACAGCTCGTACATTGTAACTGACAATGGAAATGGTGTAGAATGTCGTGTCACGACCGCCACTTTTTCTCATTCAATATAACCAATAATGTAATCTTACCTACCAAGTAAGGTGGAGAACATATGGATGATGATGGACATATACATCAATTTATTCCAGGATATTTATTTCATGAAAAATCAGGCATTTTTGGTATACGATGACTTCCTCAGTCATGTCAGTCTGATGTTGTCAACTCCTCCATAAGTGACCAACACGGTCATTGTACATGTGCAGTGGCAACTATAATAGGATCCTTCTATTTTCTGAAGGGGAAGATTTTTTTAGAAGGGAAATTTTTAAATGATAGTTTTCGCTTTCTGTACCCCCAAAAATCAATGGAATCATTTTTAAACTGGTTAGTGGTTGTAAAAAAAATTCCAAAAACCCTTAAAAAGTGGCGGTCGGATACGACATTCTTTCCTGGAAATGACAGGTGGCTTGTCTAAGGTTTAGCTCCGCCCAGCACGTCAGCCATGTGGGCTCTTCTGCACACTGTATTTGCCCTTATTGTTTATATCGCAGGTGGAGAAAGTGTAATTAACTGAATGTATATTTCATATGTTGAATCCATTCATTGGACTTCGGTTTTACTTGGAGGAACACCCATTTCCGAGGCTGTTCTAGTTATACGATGATTGCCTTCGTGCACATAGGAACAGGTGCAATTAACGCAATGGAGAGTTTAAGAGTTGTCATCGTAAATTCGCCACTTGCGTAAGACCATTTTGAAAGATCGACAAAAGGTTGAATTTAGACTGGAATGATTGTTTATTTACATTGGAAATAACTAGATAAACTAAGCTATGTTATAAAAAACTTTAAGTGCTAGGAAAAAACACAATAATTAAATAATGGTCCAAATAAGCATGGAAAGAATGTCGTATCCGACCGCCACTTTTAAAGGTTTTGGGGGGAATTTTTTTGTCGCCACTAACCAGTTAAAAAATTATTCTATCAATTTTTCGGGGTACAGAAAGCGAAAACTATCTTTAAAATCCACTTTTATGCTGGTTTTCAGACTTTATTTCTCTTCTACAAACATCCTCCCCTTCAGAAAATAGAAGGATTCTATAGTTGCCACTGCGCATGTACAATGACTGTGTTGGTCACTAACAGGGGAGTTTACAAGATCAGACTGACATGAGGAAGTCATCATAGTACCAAAAATGCCTGATATTTCACGAAATAAATATCCTGGAATAGTTTGAAGTATATGTCCATCATCATCCACCTTACTAGTAGGGAGGACGAAAGCAACAGCGCCTTCACATCAAAAGTGCTGAAAAAATCCGTTACGAGCGATAATTTCTAATTTCTAAAAATGTATTTCTCACTAGAAAACAAAGCTACAACTCATTAACCCTAACCACCCCAGACCCATCAAACTCCAACAGAAGGTTTTGTTGGATTTTGACTGGTTGAGGACTGTGAACTTAGCTAAGCTGTTGGACTATGATGGGTTGAGTACCAATGGCATACAGTAATGCTGTTGGATTTTGATTGAGTGAGGACGGTGGTTCTACTAGCATGCAACATTGTTGGACTTTGAGTGGAGAGTGTGTGTATGCAACCTGCTGTAATAAACAACTGAAAAAGGCAAATATTGTACTTAGGTATGCTTGGCATTGTAACTAACATCATACAATTAGAACCTACCATTTATTCCATAGGGTGTTTTAGTTTTTGTATAGTTGAGTTTTTTAGCCTGAAAACAACAGTTGGATTATGATGGGTTGAGTACTGTAAGACTCCAATGTTCAAACTTTACTTTGGGCCATGTGTCCCCACTCAATCAAAATCCAACAGCATAGAGCCTGTTGAAGTATGATGGGTTGAGGACTGTTCCTGTAAGTGTACTGTTTGAGTTTGATGGGTTGAGTACTGCAGGCTATGGTGGGTTAGTACATGGTGTTGGAGTGTTTGTTAGGTTGAGGTAGCATTCTAGTAGAAATGCCTAGGGGATAATAACACAGTAGATTCATGCACCATTTTCACTGTTTCACACTTTAAAAAGGTTTTGAACAAATTTTACCGTCGAGTTGAAGATGAAAACGAAGCCCGAAAATGACCCAAAGCAGAAAATCAACTGTCAAATTCGCCGCTCAAAAATGTTCCAAAAAAATTTGCGGTAAGACCCATTTTTATATATGGCGGGGACTTTGTGTTCCAATCATCAATCCTGATGATCTTGGTATCAAAATAGCTTAAAATTAGATCTGTAGCCAGAAAACTGTTTCAAATGTACTTAAAAAAATTAATTAGGTCTAAAACAAAAGAAAGACTTTGAGACTGAATAATTTTGGATCTAACACTGGTACGGCCTTCACCCGTACCTCAATGGAATGCCCGTTTTTTGCTCTTTCCGACAGTATGTGGGTTGTACCTTGACATCGAGGTCCCATTAAGTTATAGCGATATTCATTTGACCTGTTCTGCGAAAAAAGTTGGTGAGCCGGCCAGGCGCCATCCATGGTGAGTCATCAGTCTGGGATTCGCCTCACTTGTACGTACAGTAAACGAAGCCGGGATCAGACTGGCGAGGTTTTGTTTACGCGTTGTCAGCCAGCGATGCATGAGTCATCGGTCTGGGATTCATCTCACTTTTATGCGCATTAAACTGAGCCGGGATCAGACTAACCAGGCTTTTTACGGCGTACACGCACTTGTCACAACCACAACAAGTTCGTTAAGTTTGAAGGCATATTTTAAAAAATCTTAATTAATTTGGTATCAATAGCAACTAGTTTTCAGATTGATTGGGTGAAAGAGTAGGCTGGTTTCTACAGATGTTCTAAAAATGAAAAAAAAATTGGCCAAATACTTTTCAAGATTCACTTCCTTGAAAATGGACAGTTTTTGTATAATGTTATTGAACTCCCAAAGGGACCACAGGACACCTTGGAGGTTATGTACATAACGTAATAGTCTAGCTTGGGCCATGGCCATAAACCCTTTTAATGACCTCTAACTCTTGGCTTCTGTGAATAAGATATCTGGTTTCAACACAGTGTCAGTGCAGGCCTGTTACATGTAAGTTGTGGTTGATTTTTTTTTATCCTAGGGAGGTAAGATTACATTATTGGTTATACTTATATTGAATGAGAAAAAGTGGCGGTCGGATACTGCATTCTAGTACCCATAACGATAAGCATTTTTAGGTGGCGACAACACATCCGGTAACGCACGTTAAAATGAGGAATACATGCACAACGCCAGAAGGAGCGCATTTTGCCGGGTCCTACTAATTGCCGACCCCTGCCGACATCTACCGACAACTCGTAAAAACCTACCGACATCTCATTGGGTCCTACTAATTGCCGACCCCTGCCGACTTATTGTTCTCCTTGGTTACCATCACCCTCGTGTATAATGGTACAGTCCATGTCGTATCTCGAGCGCATAAGAGTTGTCGGTAGATGTCGGCAGGGGTCGGCAATTACTATTATTAGTAGGACCGCATTTTGCCTAGATCGCCTAAGGCTAAGTTTACAAATTAGGTCACAAACTTCCAGGCTAAAATCTCGGTAATTCAACAGACTTGGAAATAGAGCAATACGTATTAGGAACTAGGAACATTAACTAATTATTGGTTGTACTCACGTTCATTATAAGACGCACTGAATTGGGAAAATTGTGGTAATTTGGGTGACAATCACAGTCAATAATAATATTACACATGTACACTTTACGAAGTGATTAGAATGATTTTTTACGTACGTACGTATATCCGGTGAATATGTACAGACTCTTGAGGGCGCTATTTACTTTACCCTCACAAGTTTAATGAATTCTTGAAAGACCAATAATGTGAAAGGTGATTAACATTTTGCAAAAAGTACTTTGAAACTTTGAAACATTTATTTTTTTTATGATGACCACAATTTTGTATATGATCACACATTGAGTTTCTTTTTCAACTTTCTGTTGCGTTAGGAAATAACTATTTTAGCTGCAATTTTCTTTAAAACATAAAACCAGTTTTGGGAGGATGGCCGGGCCAAATTCTGATAATCAGTGGCGTAACTACGGGGGGGGGGGGGAAGCCAATTTGCCGACTGACCTCAAAGTTTTGGAGCGTAAATATTTTTGTTTGTAAATATACCGACACAACACTAATAATTTATGATGAGACAAATTAACTTGTTTTTCCCCCACTGGCCCACCCCCGGGGTGAGGAACTACCACAGGCCCGAAATCGCAGCTTTTAAACAACTTATAACAAACAAACAAATCGGCAAAATATTAATATTCAGTGCTTAAAAACACAATACATTTGCAGTCGGCACATCCATAGCACTGAACATTTAATCTGAACCAACCCTTGTTCTAGTACCTTTGATGTTTGATTTGCCGACTGAGGCTCTAAATGCCGACTGAGAAAAATATTATGGGTGTCGATCACTCCCCCACCCCCGCCCCTTGCTATGTCCCTTCCCCCATTCAGAATTTGAGGCTGATACAATATATTCAAGTATTGCGTATCGCTGAACACGTAAGCAGCAGGATGAAGGCCGTGATGAACTTTATACCAATATTTAGAAATCAAACATTATAATTAAACGGAATTAAAAGAACATGTACATTCAATTCAAGTTTCAACGCGTAGACTATGCCCAAATAAAACGAAATCAGAAGCAAAGCTCCTCAATCGTCGAGAGTTGTACATGGACATGGTAGGTTGTCAAATATGGTCACCATAAGTACAGTGGGATGTTATTGCAGCACTGTACACAGATCACACCAATGTACTACAACACTCTAGGGTGCACCCCAGTCCCACTAAATAAACTCCCATCGCAACCAATGCTAAATACAAAATATAAGTCCTCAATGTTTTAAACCAAAAGAAAAACATATTGATTGATGTCTGTTTTTTAAATTTTCTTCTCAATTTAATGTTCATAGTCCAGACGCCCGTTGACTATATTCTCATCCCAATGGAAACCACCCTCTACAGTATAGTGAAAACGCCCACACTGAAAAGCATCCATTTTGGAAAAAGCCTTACGCTTGAAATCAAATTAGGACCCGACTTTTTCATGGCCTAGTGTATCCAAAATACTTAAAGTCGGAAGTACAAGTCAATGGGCTTTAAATCTTACAAATTATGATAAAAAACCAGACCTGATGTACACACTAATTATGCCTTGTATACTCCATTACCCCATTAAAACTCCTATAATAATGCGCATGGTTATCTCTCATATTAGTAAAACTACTTTTTTTTAAAAATCTACAGTCAAACATTACCTAAAGGTCATGAATCAAACGCTGTTTGTAAAACGTTTTTGAATTTCTCACAAATAATTGAATTCCGTCGGTGAGCATTCTGTTTAATTATTTTGTTAAACCATTTTAGAGGGCAAACAGAGAAGGGCAGCAGAAAACGTTCTGAAAAAAAGTAGCCCCCGGCAAATATCCGACCAGAAAGTATTTTGATTGAGGTCACAGAACATCAACACCCCCCCCCCTTTAATGGTTAAAATGGGGTCAAATATTTGGCTGTGGGTGACCTATGGAAGTTTTTTGGCTACATTCGATAGATCATGTCAAACCGAACACGCCTACGAAGTTTCATGAAAACCGGCTGAAGAATACAGAAAATACGGAGGGGGATAATGAGGTCCCCCACCCAGGTCTGAGATAATAATGCATGTGACGCACCCATGTCGTGTGGTACCACAGCAGTAATAGCGGAAAACCGTGGTCTCCGGATTAGGTTATTGATATGATGGCTGCATACATTTTTGCAAATGAGATATTTCCAGTACCTGATTTTACTATAGCAACTGAAGTTCATCAATTGTTTTTCATAAATAAAACACTCAGGTTAGATTTTCATTATACACTGACAATATAATAAAGATGCTGCAATGAATAACGTTTATCAAACATTAATTTTTATGGTAAAATTCATAGAGCCTATTTCTCAAGGATGGCTAATCAATCACTTATTCAATGTAAAAAGAAACAATGAGCATTCCCAGGGCATGCTGGGAATTGCATGACAACCACACATTATTATTTTTACAAAACGCATGGTTGCACATCACTGCAAACCAACAGTCTACAAGTTCTTTTCACCATCTGTGGACAAATAAATAAGTGAATAAGAAATATTTTCAGTGATGACGAGTTTTGTGTATTATGAGGAGCCAATAATTTAAAAGGTTTTCAATAAGAAAATTAATTTTAGTTGTCCATACTTAATCTGCTCATTTTCCTTCTTATTCTGTGGGGGCTAGGGAGAGGGCATAGGCCACAATTGGATTCGCCAAGGCGTATATATTAAATGTTGTATAGGTCTCGAGACCGGTTTCAGTTGAGACCTGTCTCAAGACAAAATTCATTCATAAAACTATAGTTACCACAATTTGCAGTTCATGGGTGAGCAACCTCTTTTTGCTGAGCGTATCCATGTTGTTAAGCACAACAGCACAACTCGAATAATCATAGTATGTGCTGGGTTTGATATGAATTGAGACGAGGTAATTGACATAACACTTTACACGTACTGCTCCATTCTTAAATGGGTAAATGCACTGAATAATTGCACGCAGACAAAAATAGTGGGCTGTTTTTTGTCTGGGTCAGTTGGTGTCTTACAAAGACTGCAGGACGATCAGAGCATACTGATCGAAACGTCGAGTTGTACCTCCAGTTCTTTTCAGAACTAATTACTACTCAATTGAGATTCCACATGGTGTCACCGCAATTAGTCTTACTTATCCTCCTCACCATGCAAAGCTACAAGTTTTACCTAAGAGTACAGGAGTTTGCACGGCATGTCTTAGGATGGCCTGTAGTGTACATAACTTTCTTTAAATCGTTGATGATTTAAATAATATGAGTAATATTGCAACGAAGTATCTATATAACAAATTTTGTTGAACTGACTGGGGATGATTTGGTTAATAATTGCAATGGCTTTGGAAAAAGAAGAACTCATTTTGGGAGCTGGAAAATGGGCCGGATAACGTTGTGTTTATGTACAAATGGTATGTTGTTGTTTACAGTTCTCACCGGTGTGAAATACATTAACATATGACCTGGACCAGCAAGTACCCTAAAACCGTACAAAATACTAACAAATACAATACAACAACAGGAGACTACTGAGATGCTAAGCGGCAACAAACCCACTGGTCCCCCTCCAATTACAAGTGCACATAAAACAAAAGCAGAGGGAAAAAGAACAGCAAGCCCATTGCTACCCATACCGCCAAAATGTCAATTAAATAAACAACAAGACATTACATAGGACCTAAAAATAGAAATAAATCATCAGGCAATACACACATTATAATTCAAATAGAAGTGTCAGTGCGCTCTGAAAGTCTTGAGAGGGCTCTATCTAGCTGGATAATGATACCAGTGCTTCCACTTTCAAGGAAATTTCCTTATTTTAAGGAAATTTTGAAATGTTTTGACGCTCTAAGGAAATTTCTGAGGAAATAAAGAAATCTAAGGAAATCTAAGGAAATGCCGTAAATTCTAAGGAAATTCTAAGGAATGTTCGTAAATATTCGATATTTTTTTACGAAATAATGTTGCATAAAAATTAACACTTATAATGATTATACCCTCGGTCAGTTTGCGCGCTGTATAGCATTGACGCAGATTTGACTAGGCACGGCACAAACAGCCTATAGTTGCCGGCCGCATGTTAGGCACAGCCATGGGCTAGTCTAAGCATGACGTCAGATTTTCATGCTACCTAGGCTGGCCTACGCACATGTATATGTATGTCTGGTTATTTTCCCATGAATTGACTTTCCATTTTGAAAGGTTTTGCGCTTTTTTCAACAGCATGCACTTCTTATGGCCTACTGCAACTTTCACATATGCAAACTGTGTATGCATACATGGGCTAATACACTTTTGATGATTTAAGTAAAACTAAGGAACATCGGGAAAAAAATCTAAGGAAATCTAAGGAAATGTTTCTGTAAATCTAAGGAAATGTAGATTTAAAAAGTGGAAGCACTGAGTGATACACGGGAAGCAATTACGTGGTATCTGGTGAAGACCCATGGTCCTAGATCTCAAGAAGCGGGATGGAACATGGAGTTAAGAGATAATTTGATGTAACCAAGAGCCATGTTATTGGGTGATTTGTAAACGGTTAAGAGTACCTTGAAAATGATAAGTTTCCTGACTGGGAGCCAACGTAGATCCATCAGAATGGGTTGAATATGCATGTTCATGTTTACTTGCTCTGACAACTTGCAGCTGTATTTTAGACATGCTATAGCTTAGGGGCCGTCCACAAAGTGCGTACGCACGGAATGCCGACTTTTTTTTACCCCCGCCCCCCCCCCCTGTACGCATGGCATACGCAGTGGCTCCAACCCCCCTCCCCCTGTACGCATACGCATTCCATATCTCTTTTTGACTTCTCAGACTACCTTATTCTAGCATCATTAAACGTCACAGTACACCTGCTGTATGATTCGCAAGTCGCATCCAAAGACTGAAATAAATCACAAAATGTTGACAGAAAAAAAATTGCAACCATTTTTATTAACGGACCAGGATGAATGATTGATCTTGTGCTTCCGTTAGTTGCAACTGTTTCTTCTTCGTTGAATTTGCTTTTTTGTACATCTCCACAAGTTTAGCGTAGCGCCCTGGTACTAGCCATTTTGACCGTGTTTTTTATACGACAAAATAAATGCAGGCTTCAAGCCACTATTTTTTCAGTGTTTAACAAACAACTCATGCAGCCGTCGATTACATCACCATGGGAATATTTGCAGGTACATCGTATACAGCTGTACTACATTACATTGCGAGCGATAGCACGCAGGTGAAATTGATACATTGTATCAATCACCTGAAAGTGTCCGGTGTACACTGCCGGTTTCAGAGCAGTCTTTTTATTTTCGTAATGTTGTGGTCTATAGGCCGAAGTTGGCTGGCGGTAGCGCTGGGAAGATAAATTTACTTTTGGTTGGGGTGAAGGGTACTGTGTTATAACTGTTTTTTGATGCACAAAAGCTGGTCCTGGTAGTTATTTATATGAGATAGTACATTGATTTCATGATAATTCATTAAAAGCAAATTGTCGGTTTGCGTACGGTACGCATTAGCTTGGACCCCCCCTCCCCCCTGTACGCATGGTGTACGCAATGTCAACAGCCCCCCTCCCCCCTTCGTGCGTACGTACTTTATGGACGGCCCCTTAACGACTTCGTGATTTGTAAGCCCATGTAACAGTTTATGGTGCCCTCACACCATAGCGTATGCTGAAACCTATGAGTTGCGTGTAAAAAATATTTTTATACGCACCAAACGCAACCCAAATCAACAATTTTGTCAATTTCTAACCTATTCAACCTATGGGTTGCGTGTGAGTTGCGTGTGGGTTGCGTGTGGGTTGCGTGTGGGTTGCGAACTGAACTTATGATCCCCCAATATCTGCGATCACCTGCGTACGAGTTGCGTGCGAGTTGCGTGTGAGTTGCGTGCAGAACTTACGAGTTGCGTTTGAGTTGCTTTCAAAACTTACAAGTTGCGTTGGACCTGCGTGCTAGTTGCGTGCTAGTTGCGAATATCGGTCACGTGATAAAAACCTATAAAAGGTATGAAGACATTATCCAAATTCAAAGATTTTGTGTTTTTCAGAGAGGGGAGAACCTAAGCTTTAATTTCTCAACACGCATGTAGTACGCAACTAACACGCAACTCACACGCAACTAATAGGTTGGATACGCAGGGCATAGGTTGGGGATACGCTGGGAATACGCACAATAGGTTGGGGGTACGCTACACACGCAACAGGATTGCAACAGGCACGCAACACGATCGCAACATGATCGCAACAGGTACGCAACACATTCGCAACATGTACGCTACCAAAACCTGGCCAGATACCTCAAATTTGGACCTGCGATCACCTGCGTTCATAACTTATGAGTTGCGTACCTGTTGCGATCGTGTTGCGATCGTGTTTCGTGCGTAGCGTCCCTGTTGCGTATAAATTGATCGCAGGCATTCGCAGAGAATTATTGAACATGTTCAACATTTCTGAACTTACTCTGCGTGTGTCTGCGATCACCTGCGTGCTTGTTGCGTACTTCAAACCTATAAAACCTATTAGTTGCGTGTGAGTTGCGTTCGGAACTTATGACCACTATTTTGTATTCGCAACCATACGCAACTGGTGATCGCTATGGTGTGAGGGCACCATAAGTCTATAACTAGTATAAGAAACAAAAACATGTACAAGTCTCTTCGTTGTATCACGATTCAGAAACTTGCGTTAACTTGTAATTGAATATTGTCTTTTTATATTTGACTTGAAAGGAACAAATATGATAATCCCGGGAAAGGTCACTTGCTTGTCACCAATTTCAATGAAACAGAAATCAGCGATTCCTTTTGTTTGATTGAATTTATTTCTGACGGAAAAAACAAAACATAATTAGCAATACGTAGTTCCTGTTTAGCGATCAAAATGAATGTGGATGCATTTTTGCCATTTTCTCTTTTACGACATGATAACATAAGAGCTAACGTTCAGTTGCGCAAATGTATATTAATATTAGATGGCTGCAGAACAAAAATATCAGTAATATTGCACCAGGAACATTTGATGGTCTGCAAAAGCTCACTTATTTGTAAGTTGCATGTCATGAATTTTAATCACGCGGCAAGAAGCCACCAATTCTCTCGTCTGGATTACGTTTGACAGCGAAACAAACTAGATAAAGTATGAACTTCATGTTTACTGAAGGAAATTGTTGTAGGCCTATACATTTTCACAATTTGTTACGATATGACACAACGCAATCAGAAACATTGTTACAGATCAGTAGCTGAATGTTTTATCTGGATTTAACAACACATGCCTATTAAATATATTACAATTAATACAATAATACAAACATGTGGAACATTTATTTTGTAATAATTTAAATATTGTCCCACACACTCACATTGTACCACTTAATATAGATGGAAGGTTGCCACCGAACATGTTTATACCGATGCACGCAAGTGTTTTCTCTAAAATAATTGAATCTCAGGCACAATTATTTGTTGTTCTCTGGCAACGTTTCACAGAGTTTGCTTTGATGAGCTAAATATCGCGTATTATATTTTCTTGAATACAAAAGGTAATCATACTCGTAGTTGTATTTAGTATGGCAATTGGGATAATTTTTGTTTCAATAAATTGAAGTCGTTACAGTATGTCGCACTAGTCAAATGGAAGGCAGTACATTTTGTTTTAATGTTGTTGCAGTCAAAGTATTAATGAACTGTAAGCAGAATTCTTTCTCATAGTATATACTGACCAATCAGTATGATATCTGCAGAACAAAATCAGTGAACTTGCGAATGGAGCATTTTTTGATGGTCTACCATGGCTCCGAGAATTGTAAGTTGTAACGTCATGAATTTTAGTCACACATAGCATCAAGCCACCGATTTATCTTTACTTAAGTTACGTCTTTTATTTGTTACTTTATTTGCCACCGAACATTCAATTGTTTTGTACATTTTGTTTTTAATTATTATTTTCTTTTTCGAGAAATTTGTGAAAATTGTAGCTCATAACGCTGTGTCTCAAACAGGACATTAAAGAAAAATGCACTAAACCAGCAAAAAATTCGTTTAACTTTGATTGAAACAAAAGTAAGAAGATCCTTTTTGCCGAGTCAAATAGTTGTATGCATTTTCACTCATTTAGTTTTAATAACACAGCGTAATGAGATACACTTTTCACATTTTGTTGGTTTTCTTTTCTTTAAGCAAAATATCTTGAATCACTTGAATATCATGCGTCCCTATTTTTTTATCAAAGGATTCGTGTTCGTTAAGTTCAAGAGTTAAGTAAGCCTGTGTGCGGTATGGAGGCCCGGTGTACGTTCTGGATAAAAATATGGTTTATTCTATAAAGTATAGAAGCTAAGAAGGCAAAGGGGAGAACGGTAGAATAGTCTCTTGTCTTCATTCAACATTGTATTATCTGTTATTTACACAATTACAGTATTCATCAAAAGTATAAATACAAACAGTAAGATAAAGTGATCGAATGAATGTTTATCTTTAATTTCAATCAAGTTAGTGTGTTTGCTTATTAAATGGAATTATAACAGTAGTAATTCAGATGATAATTCAGTACTAAATTTAGGTGATAACGTTATAAAAAGGACGGGCTAGTCCTAGTGAAAATGGTGACCATATAATTATAATACTAACAACAAATAATCTAACAGGCTCATAAACAGCGAGGACCGCTTGTAAACGGGATACATGAAAGATCTACGGCTAAACTAAAACGTCGGTGACGAAATGTATATTAAATGCAACGTGAAACTCCATACAATTAAAGCCTTTAGGTCTATAGTTTAAAGACGGTGAAAACAACCTAGTTCAACTTACAACTTTTCAAAATTAACAACGTTTCAGGATTATTTACAGAGGGAGATTTATTGGTTAAATGCATGGGTGGTTGTTACTGATCAGGAGACCCCTAGGAATCAATATTAAACATAAATACAACAAGAATCAACGAATACTCACAAAATATGGTTTGAATGAAGGAAATTATATTACTTTCTATGGACTGCAGCTTTGTACCCGTAAATGTAGAACATTAAGAATGCTATTAGGAGAGAATGGTAAAATCCTGTATCGTCTTCGGCCAACTGTTTTGAATGATTCGAAAAAAGCCCGCTGACGGTGTACGTGATTGACCGTAGGTTAACTTGACTTGGCTGCATTACACTTAGTTCACTGTATGCATTTGTAAACTAAAACAAATATTTTTTACTTCATATTCCTAAAAAGAAATCCTCCACAATCGTGAATTACTATTATATAGAAAGGCTTTACTTCTGAAATAATTTTGAAGTTAAACAAAATGTACACAGAAAAAATAATTGAAATTATGAAAATAATTATGAAAATAAAAACCTAGTCTTGATCCTGGTACCTCCTGTTTACAAAGGGAGCGTTATAACCACTAGACTACCATTCCAGTCTGATTTGTCGGTGAATTAATTATTAAAGAACCTTTTATTAGATTTCTATGCCAGTTTCTAAGCCATTGACGAAGTGTACTGTAGAAAATAGCACGCCGCCCTCACATCTTCAAAAGTATAGCGCCCTCTGGCGTCCTCACCTCTGAAAGGGTTGGCCTAAAGTTTAAAGCCGTCTGAACATTATTAACCATTGCCATAATTTATATAAGTTATAAACAACCACTTCGTAATAGATCAATACCCAATCTTTAAATGCGTTTTCTAAACAGTAACTTTACTTCGACTTTCTTCAAACTACGCTTGAAAATTATCCGTAGTGAATCAATCTTCTCTTCCAAGTAACCAGTTTTCTTGAAGGTTATCTTCCCAGTGAATATCAATTGAAAGAATGTCATGACTATCATTTATACTTTACTCAAATGATAGTCTGTTATATAAAATGGGTTTCAACTGGGCTGCCACGATTGAGGATCGAATCCTCGCATCTTCCATTGAGGACAAGTGGTCATTAATGGGCGCTGACGTCCAGTCCTGTTACAGTGGCAATTTCAATTTGTGTTTGAAAGTTTGGAAGTCGGTCATTTCGTCACAGACCAAGCAGCCTCCTAACCCCATATGTACTAGCCCAGTTAGTCTGGCCGACGTGCTTACCTTCGCAACTGATGATCTACCTGCTGCTCAGTCCAACCTTAGAACTGTGTATGATGAGTAAGAAGACATCAGTGTAAACAACATACTTAGTGCATTTGACAAATGTGAATCAACCAACGGCCTCCAAAATGCCTGGAAGCTAGAAACAGCTCTCTGGTAAGCGTTTCAACACTGTATTAATCGAAGGTGAAGTTGAGACCCTCTAAAATCCATACCACCAACGTGTTACAATAGACCCTATCTTCGAAACCAACCCTAACATCTCCAGTGGCAAATTCTCGCAAGCTGAGGTTAACACGGCTATCAAGCAAATGAAACTTGGCAAGAATCCTGGTATAGACAGCATCCTTATCGAAATTAGGAGACTTCCTAAACGCGCTTCTGTAATGCAACCCTGGAAGGAAATCGCCCACTGAAATGAGGTATCTCCGTCCGGCATTGTTTATGTGCTAAAAAAGCGATCTGACCATCCAGTGACACAAAATTGTCGACTTAACTGTAAGAACAAAAATAAAACGTAAACACTTGTCACGTTAACCCTAACCCCGTAGGTATTCTGGCTAGGAACCTTCCTGAATCCTCCAAAATCCATCTGTGCACTTTTGAAAACATGCACCATGCACCATGCATTTTCGTTGATATTTCATATTCAGCGCTTACGGCCTGTACTTCTTGCCAGGTAGTAATTTTGCCCTATTTGATCTAGATTACACTGACGACATTAGTCTACTTGCTGACGTCCTCCGTGATGCTGAATCACTTCTCCACAAAGTGGAAACTTGCTGCAATTCTATTGGTCTCTCATTTAACTCAGTATACTCACATCAACCCCTCTACCTTCGATGACCGCATACACTGGATGACAGTAGGATAGGCAAAGTTGATTATGTTGATTGTATGAAGGCTCAAGCTTGGTCTGCTGTCCACTCCCTGAGGAAAGTTTGGCGATCTCCAAGAATAAAATCTTTGAAGCATCTGTGTAGTCCATTCTCTGCGGGTTGTGATTCCTGGGCCCTGACTAGCAAGCTCACTAAATATCAATGGAACCCACACACGGATGTTGTACACAGTCCAGAATGTTTCCTGGCAGGACCACTTACCCAACTCCATCTTGGATGGCACTCTGCCCCTATCTCTAGCATCATCAGACAGTGTCACCTTCAGCTAGCAGGCCATGTTGTCCGTCACAACGAGCAAGCTTGTCGTGTCCTCCTTATTTTCTTTTGTATTCTCAGGAGGCCAATGTTGGCTGGATTTATTGGATTTTGGGGACTTTTGTGGTTTTTCTTTGTTCTTTGTTCTTGGAGCTGTCTGGGTAGTTTTCCTAGATGGCGGGGTGGGGGCTCTTTTTGGGTGCGGTTTGGGTTGTAGACTTTGGGATTGTTACATGCAAAACCGCGGGATAGTTATTTTGTGTGCTTTACTATTATAATGGTTCTTATTAAAATATCTGATTCCCAGTACAGAAAGTATTTAGATAGTATATCTTGTTCATTCATCGAAAAGTATTTAATGTGTTTGCTTTTTACCCCCTCGATCTTTTCTATAGATAAATATGTCTAATATTAATTTCTCTATAGCCTCAATGAACTGCCGAGGTTTTGGCAATTTGCCCAAACGTAGAGATGTTTTCCATTTCCTTAAATCAAAAAAAAAAATCCATTTATTGTTTGCAGGATGTTCATTTTGATAGGGACATGGAAGACATTGTCAAGAATGAATGGGGATTAGAACGTTACTTTAGTTCCTTTAAGACTAATTCTCGGGGGTGGTTACTTTATTTAATAATAATTTCGAGTAAAGTATCAAAAATGTAAAGACTGATGAAAATGGTAATATGCTTGTACTTGACTCGGAAATTGGTGATTATAGTACTACTCTTATTAATTTGTATTGTTCAAATACAGACGATCCTAATTTCTATAACGAGATTGCTACCATCCTGAATGATATTGACAATTCTCATAGTATATTATGTGGCGATTGGAATTTTGAATAATTTACTTAACAGTGTCAATTATACTAGTGCTAATAATCCCCTGGCTAGAAAAAGAGTTCTGGAGATGTGCAATGATTTTGATTTGGTTGATGTATGGCGTATTCAGAACCCAGAAATTCGCAGGTTCACCTGGAGACAACATCGTACGTCTAGGTTAGATTTTTTTTCTAATTTCTTCTGAACTTTAAACCAAATTAGTGAGTTGTGACATTAAACCAGGTTATAGAACGGATCACTCAATCATTGATATAACGCTTGACTTGACCAAAATAGAACAGGGCAGTGGTTATTGGAAATTTAATAATTCCTTGTTGAGTGATAATAACTACCCAGAGTGAGAAATGTTATTACTGATTTAGTGGAGGATTATGCAGTGTCTCCTTATTTACCTTTCATCCGAAAGACATTCATTTCACTATTAACGATCAGACTTTTTTTGAGATGCTTCTTATGAAAATTAGATCTAAAATTATCTCCTATTCCATATGGAAAAAGAAAGAGGTTAATAAACTAGATGTTTCTCTGGAAAAGGAGATTAATATTTTGTCTAATAAAGTGGCCGAAGGAGATCTTGAGTCAGTCGATCTTTTAAGTGTTAAACAGGCCGATCTTGTGGATCTCCGTAAATCCAAACTGGACGGGGTGTTAATTTGATCTAGAATACGATGGATGGAATGCTGGGAAAAACCATCTAAGTATTTTTTTGAATATGGAGAAACGCAGTTTTGTTAGTAAGTCTATCAATTGTGTTGTTAATAATGTAAATTCCAGGTTTACTACATCCGACAAAATTCTTTCCGAGGCCAGGAATGTTTACAAATCTTTGTATTCCCATTGGAATGTTAATGATTTTGTTGATTTAAACTCTATTTTTAAGAAAGCAGACAGTTCAATTCTTTCAGATACAATGCGGGACAACCTGGAAGGCCCTTTATCGTATGTCGAGCTTACGCAAGCTTTAAAAAACAGTAAGAATGGTAAATTCCCAGGTTCTGATGGTTTTAGTTTCAAATTTTACAAATTTTTCTCATCTGATTTATCGTGGTTTTTTCTACGCTCACTCAACTTTGCATATTTCTCGGTCCAGCTATCATCAGTCACTCACAAATATGGTATTATCACTCTGCTGGCAAAAGGGGCAAATTACCCACTCGCTCCTTAATATATCTTATAAACTGGCGTCTGCATGTATCGCTGAGAGATTGAAAGTTTGTCTGCCCCATGAGCGCCAAATAGGATTTATGGCGGGTCGTTTTATAGGCAAATATATTCGTCTAGTGTATGACTTCCTTGATATTACTGATTCGGATAACATTCCTGGTCTATTAATTTCTATTGATTTTGAAAAAGCGCTTGACTCAGTTTCACATGAGTTTATCCTTAATATTTTGGATAAATTTAATTTTGGTCCATATATATATATAAAAATTAAAAAATGGACCAAAATTTTCTACAATCAGGCCTCTTCTTCGATCTTAGTTAACAGTTTCCTCTCAGAATCCTTAAAATTAGAGAGGGGTTGTAGACAAGGTGGCGGTCTTAGCCCATATTTATTTATTTTGTGTGTAGAGGTTCTTGATATGATGGTAAGTAATGACAAACTGGTAAAGAGTTTCAATTATCTCAATATGCTGATGACACTGTTTTATTTCTTGATGGTTCTGAAAAATCTATGCAGACTGCATTTAACATTCTTGACTTATTTGCCAATATGTCGGGACAGTTAATGTTGATAAAACGAATGTGGTTTGGATTGGTTCAAAGAAAGGTAGTGTGAACAAGGTATACCTTGTATAATGACGAGATCAATGTCCACTGGGTGGGGTCTTTGGAGACCTTTAAAATACTTGGTATTGAGTTTTCCACAGATCTACATACCATGGTTTTACTTAATTTGATCATTGTGCCACAGAGTGTTTGACGAAACATCTTCAGCAGTCACGGGAGTATGTACCAGGGTGAATTCAGACCAGGATATAACCCCCCCCCAAAAAAAAAAAAGTTCCCATTCTTATGGGTACAAAGCAATTTCAAAGATCCCCTTCCAAAGGAAACATTCCAGAATTATCCATGATCTTACGGTATAGGAAAACCCAACCGCAACTATTGTCAGAAACAAGGAGTCTGCTGAGCCAAGTGATTTTAAGGTCGTTCATGTAATCTTTAATATCTACCATACGTAGCCCTATAATCTTGAACCATTTGATTTCTACTAACCCGGTCAATTACCCCTCCAAATGAATTTGAAAAAAAAATAAAAACATTGACAATATTAATAGGCGGATCAGGAATAGTTAAAATAAGAAAAGTAAGTTTAGATAGAAGTAAAGATTTGACAACAGTGATTCTGCCAAGAACTGTAAGATTCCGTTTAGACCATCTCGTTATCAGATTACGTAATAAATACGTTATCTTACTGTAATTAAGGTGATAAAAAATGCATCTGTTATAAACATTGGGAGTCTGCAGGAGTCAAATATATTTTCGATCTTTTGAATAACAACGTTAAATTTCTGTCATTTGAGGACTTCAGGAATAAGTTTAACATTAGAACTAATTTCTCGTCAGGGCTATCAAGTTTGCTTTTCCAAACATGTTCCCTTAAAAAAAATGCATTATTCAATGTCCTTTTATTCCTTTTAATTTTAAAATTTTGTTGAAGGATAAGAAAGGTTCGAGCAGAATTTTTAAAGTCCTGATCTCCAGGAAAGTACCTTTATACATTCATTTCTAAGTGGAACAATAAGTTGCAAACAGACTATAGTTTTAATGGTCGTTAGTCTTTAATATTTCTTTCAATTATACAATAGACACTAGGTTGAGATGGTTCCAGTATAGACTAACACACAGGATTTTAGGTACGAATTATTTTCTTTTCAAAAAGTCGAACAAGAATTTATGTACCTTTTGTAACAATGAAGAGGAGACTCTTATCCATCTGTTCTGCTCATGTGACTCAACAACTTCCTTTTATACTTTAGTTGTTTCGTGGATCAAGAATAAAACTAATTTTAACATCATCTTAGACAATGAAGTACTTCTGTTTGGTAAAACTGACTTTGAGTGTAAAGCTATTAACCTGATCCTATTAAGATGAAAATGACCAAGGAAATACCATTTCTTTCAATTCTCAAAAAAGATCTTAGGAATTACTATTCCATGGAAAAATTTATGTACAGTTGTAAGGATAATATGGCAAAATTTTACCGTAAATGGGACTTCTTCTCTGTATATTGCCAAGACCAATAAGTATTTTATTTCCTGTACTGTTGTGATATGTATAACATTATTATCTCAGTGTTAAGATGTTTAAATGATTAATTTTGAATTGTTGATAATAAATTGTTATCCCCCGGGATAATAAAAAAAAAAAAAAAAAAAAAAAAAAAAAAAAAAACTGTGAACGGGTTATCACGGTGTTATCCTGTTTCAATAACGATGGATCAGCGGGTGAAGCATCAATAATGCGCCCTCTCTTGTTCCAAACGTTTGTTCTTGATAAAACTCCTTTAAGTTTTGTTATTAATCCTATCAAGACAGGGGGATATTTCCCCATAATTTGTTTTTAAATAATATGTCCTGAACGCTTTGTCCGATCACGCTGAAATTTTCTAACTTTTCCTAACCATTATGTAGAACCATTTAGGTTAAAAATACTAAGGGTTTATTGTCAACTTTCAAACTGAACTGAAAATCAATGAGTTATGTGACCTTTCAATGTATTCTGGGAATCCAATATGGCAGTCATTACGTTTGAATGCAATAATGTTATATTTTGTCCCCAAAACATGATTTGTTAAAGGTTTCTCCGAGTTTTTTTTGGTTAAATATATAAATTTATGACATCAATACATCCATGTATCATGGATGTTATAAAATCTGCTTTTATTGAACTTTTGGTAAACAAATCTTTATTTTAGGATGTGAACAATACTATTACCAAAAAAGAGGACAAATTACCAACAAATGGGTAACCTATGAAAGTTTTCATGGCCTCATTCGATAAATGAAGTTTCATGGAAAATACGGAGGTCTGATGAGAATGAAAAAAAAAGGCCCTGGCGATGGGGTTAAGGCATAGTTCAATATTAACCAAGCCTATTATCAGGCTGTTTTCTCAATTTTACCAGCAATTATTTACACTATCCATACGGCATACCAAATCAATACAAAGACAGTGAATTTAGTGCAATGATGTGACCGGCTATAAATTTAAAAAGTTGCATATAAAATGCTTTCAGTCCAATATTTGTCATTGATGCTTCAGTCAGGATTCGAACCCACAACCTCCTGCTTACTAGTACAGACGTCTTAACCTCTCGAGGAAAATTTGGCTGATGCCGGACCCGAACCCGAGTACGAGTGCTCTACCAACTAAGCTAACCAGCCCCTATGTTGGTGGGCGGTCCACTTATGCCAAATTATTATCTATTGCTCTATGGGGGCCAGGTCAGAGGCTAAACCATATCTGACGAGTGGCAAGGGATCAAGCCCCGGTCAGATGCAGACAACCTGGATAACGGCAGTAGCGGGGATCATACAACGTTTTTTGTTATAAATTTGAAATAAAAATGGGATTTTTGTCATTTGGTAAGTGGAACACACATCACGTGCCATCCCTTTTTCCCATATAGGACAAATCTTCCAATGTTTTGTCATCCACTTAGCAAAATATTTCACTCAGTGAAATATTCTGCTGCATTTTTGCTCAAATGCATTCAATATTTGTATATTAAAATCCAAACAACATAATAAATGTTCACATTGGATGCACAAACAATTTAAATAACTTTAATGATTTTACTTTAACAAAAAAACAATGCTGTGTCAAATACATGTACCATGGAATGGCTAATAATCTGAACAAAGGAGGTAGGCCAACAATCAGCAGACATAGTATTTCCTTTTTATTCAGTGAGTTTCCCCTATGGAAGTACAATTTGAGACACATTCACTTACATTATGGGGTACTGGCCGCCGCGATCTTGGTACAATGAAATGGAAGGTATGTAATAGGCTGTCGCTATTAGGAATTCATGAATATGTATGAGACGTCTGATTGGCTGAAATATCGCGAGATGGCAATTCTCGTTTGCAGAAAAAAAAATCGCCAACTGGACACAAGTTTTTTACATTGTTGTACAAAGAATAAATATATAGGAAGAAACTCGTTTTTTAACTGAGTATACAGTGGTATACATACGTTGGTGTAGGGCAAAATTAAATCAATTGTTCATCACCCGACGCAAAAAATTTCATCAATCTATGAACAGGGTTCTGTTGTACAAATGAAGAGAACATTAGGCACAGAAGAGCATTAAATTTGAGAGGTGTTTATACCATGAATCATCTGTACAGGTTTATCTGATATCCTGTGGAAATCACTTAATTAAAATTAAATTTTCCTGTGCTTGTAGAAAATACCAAAATAACATATAATATGAAAAGAACTGAAAGTCAAACTTTACAAAGAGTATTTTTTTATTTGTTTAATTTGCCAACAAAATGGTATATATTGCTTGGAAATTGCAAATGCATTTTTACAATGTTTTTCATGCATTACGGGATTGGTATGGTGGAAACTTTTATAGGATGGTTGTTTTAAATATTACTTGATAACCATGAATTATGAATACAACCAGCTTACCAAAATGACAGATTAACAAAAATAAAAAGAAAAAAAACATTTATAACCAAAATACTTGAAAAGTAATAATAATTGTGAAAAAGTTGTTGGTTTTTTAACCTAAAGTGTTAAACTCTATAAGGTTGGTGAATTTTAATTTTATACCAATTGTTTATTACCTACAAGTGTGCCACTTGTGTACTATCTTCGTCCACAGCATACTACTCCAAGATCATTCATGTCATTCATAACGTAGTGTTCAACAGATTGACGAGCCAGGTCTCAATAAGAAGCAATGGAGTCTTGGAGAACTGTACCTCTCTAACGCACCTTAGCGTTTATCGCGTTCGCCCTCGTGTTTATATTGCAAACCGAACAGATAATCTCATTCGAATTTAACTTGATTTGTTTTAGTTGTCGATTTATTTTTATGTATAAAATGGAAAATATTGAGAAATGTCCTTGACTTATGGACAAAAATACTACCGATAGATACTTAATTTCAATCACGCGGCAAACAGCCACCGATAGATAAAGTGCAAAGTTCATATTTACCGAACGAAATTGCGGTGTAATTTTCAGTCTTTTTATTTAATGTATATCTGGATTTAACAACACATCGAGTTTAAAGAAGGGATTGTATTTGATAATTTGTTTTCAAATAATCTTATGTTGTTTTCTGTCCCTTACTAACCCCCTGCTGTTGACAATGCGTGTTTGTTCTTCAATTAGGATTCGCAAACTCCCTTCGCCAAGTTTGTTTTCTTTGATATTTTGGAGAAAATCAGCTTCGTATGTGCGTATCTTGACGTTTCTGCGTTTATTTAGCCGCCAAAAGCAGAACTTGAATAAGATGAGTCTCTAGCAAGATACTGAAAAGTGTCGTTTTGTTATTTGGAAACATTGCTATTTTACTTGCGGAAGGGAAATCGACTGCTTTAAAATATTTTTTTTCTCAAAATAATCTCAAGAAGCCTGGTTTTACAGTAAGTATGTATCGAAATGACTTGATGGTGGGTCCCACCTTATATTCATGTTGGCACTGTCTTACTGAAAAACCAAACTTCTGACTCCTATCTTGTGAAATATATAATTTCAAAGTATTTGTTTATCTTTCTAAAAGTAAATTATATCAATGTTGCAATGAAAACACAAATGTATCTTCTGACATCGTCTACGTAGGCTTATCTCATAATATATCTTACTTTATATACATGGATACAAAGCCAAGGTTGACCAATATGATATCCTGCTACAATGACAGATTATTGTATTTTGTGTATGTTGAGATTTGTTCAGTTGGCCCCTGCAACCGATTACAATCGGCGTGACAACAAACCGTGTTCCACTCAGTGTTTTTTGTTTAATTTTTAGTAATAGGTAAAGGCAAGGTTTATTGGTCTCGTGGATGTGTGTTTAAGAAACTTATGTATTTCTTTCGATATTAAGTTGTCAACGTGTAAATTGCGTATAGCTTGATAAACCATGGCGGAGATTTCCCCGGTCATATCACAATCAATCTCCTCAAATCATTTTTTTAGACCGATCAGTTCTATGCGTTCGGCTTTTGTTATGTTAGTCGCCACGTTTTATATTTAAAAGTTTTTATATTTCCTGCATTGTACTTTCAATATTTCACTATGGGTTAACGTTGTCGGTAGGTGAAGGGTTTATTTTTGATGGCAAACGGAATGAATGTAAAAGTCTAGCTTTCTGTCAAGTTGATTTTTCTGAAATACAGTTTCCACTGGCGAATGATATTAGACCTTTGTGGCTTTTGGGGTGTAGGGATAAAATTTAAGCCTCTCCCTAGTACAATTAGTTCAATGTATACCTGTGGCAGCTATTTATTTATTTTTCTTAATTTCTTAGACTTTTTCAGCTTTTCACCGTATTTGCTTTTTTTGTTTCTGTTTGATATGCTGCGTTTAGTTTAATGTTTGATTTGTTGGCTTCATTAATATTTTTCGTTTGTCACCACTCTGAATTTTATACTATGAGCGTTGGGCTATGAATGATAAGTCTGGACTTATCACACAAAAAATAAATAAAAGGAAAACGAACATCACATCTATTTCTTGCATGGAAACGAACTTATATTGAATTATTTTCACTATTTATGAAAGAATTATTGATATTTATGTTAAACCAAGCTGGATATTATTGATTTAGTGAGTATAGTGTGGGATAGCAAAGTTAAGTTTACTTTAAAAGTCCAAAATAAAACCAGGCATTTATAACGGATATAACAGAAATCATTTCACACAATTAAGTCCATCAACAATAAATTAAACACATAAAAGAGTTTTAAATTAACAAGTTTACTTTATACGACAGAGCCTCTCATTTTCAATATTACTTGGGCCTAAGATCAAACCACGTGGTTTATGCCTAGATGAACCTGTCTTCATGCCGTGTACTCTAAAGGGCTTGCCATATCTGGTACATCTCTGACTCAGCAGCGTAGCCAGGACTTTTTCAGTGGGGGTGGGGCATTGCTTGTGGGGGACGTGAAATATGAACCGGCCTACTGTGCCCCCTCCATATTTTTTGTATTTTTCAGCCGATTTTCATGAAACTTCGTATTATCTACACCGACAATCATTCTGCGTTGCATGATGAAAACGTTCTTATACAATCTTCCTTATACACACTGTCATGTCCTAGCCCGTCTAACTGACCTCCAGTCGAAGAGTTGTACATAAGTATATCTGACTCCTAGGTCCCACATCTCCAGCCATAAATCAGAATTACGTCGCAGGGTCACTTCAGATAAAGATACGACACCAATTCATTATATTCAGTTGCAAGGCATTTGTATAATATTAATTCACGGCTATGGAGGATTGTATTTAAGGACAGATAAATGTAAAACGATTAGAATACAATTAAGTAAGACTCATTGCGGTGACACCATGTGGAATCTCAATTGAGTAGTAATTAGTTCTGAAAAGAACTGGGGGTACAACTCGACGTTTCGATCAGTATGCTCTGATCGTCCTCAGGAGAAGGCCGGACTCTGGAAAATGCTGCTGCTTAAGTAGACTGCTGGAGGATCATCCCATGAATGGATGCTGGAGGATTAGTTCGTTGAGGCGCGCAGGCGGGAAACTGTGAGACTATGAGACTAGGATCCTAGGGGTTGGGGGAGAGGAGTGTGTGCTCACTGAACTGAATCAGTTGTTAACAAGCACAGGGGAAGGAGGGTGGTTGACTTAGGATAGGGGATCCCTCAGTCTGGGGTGGGTTGTGGACTTTGGATATAGAATATCCTTCAGTCTGTAGTATAGGTCATGAAATGTCGCTGATGAAGAAACCGATGTCCTGTGGCACAGTGTCGTGTTTGACGATCTCGATGGCCTCTCTGATGCGTCTGGGGTGCCATGCGTCGATGGGTGTGATGAGTTGGGCTGCCTGCCAGTCGGTTTGGTGGTCCTTGATGTGCGAGTGCTTGACGATGGCGGACTTCTCGAAATCTCCTCTGCGGCCGTGTGCTCGGTGTTCCTTCAATCTGATGGGGAGGTTGCGTTTTGTTTCGCCGATGTACACTTACCGCACTCACAGGGGATCCGGTAGACTCCCGCTCTGTTGTTTGGGTCCTGTTTGTCCTTGTGGGTATGTAGAAGTCCTTGGGTTTGCTGGGGCTGAGTGGAACACATCGATGCCTGCTTGTCGGAGGATGCGTTGTGGTTTGTGAGACATCGAACCTAGATAGGGAGACAAGCAGAGAGGGTTAGATCACTTACCTTGCTTTTTGGAGTTTGGAACCGGCTTCGCTGTGCTGATCTTGTTGGGATTGTAACCGTTGCGTTTGAGGGTAGTTCGGATGTGCTGGTTCCTTGGGGAGGCTGTCCTTGTCACAGATGTTGTAGGCGCGTTGTACGAGCGTACGGTTGACCGATGACTTGATGCTTGGATGATGGAAGGAGCGCTGGTTCAGGTACCGATCTGTGTGCGTGGGCTTTCTGTAGACGTTGTGGTGTAGGGGCCGTCTGGGTTTCTGGAAATGCCAACATCAAGGAACGCGATCTTGTCATCTTCTTCCGTTTCCATGGTGAACTTGATGCTCAGGGTGTTGCTGGTTTAGATGTTGTAGAAAATCCTGGGTGTGTCTCTGCCGTGTGGCCAAACCACAAAGGTGTCATCCACGTATCAGAGCCACAGCTTGGGTTGGAGGTCGGCGGTGTTGAGGAAGAGTTTTCAAACTCTTCCATGAAAATATCAGCAGGACCGGGGATAAAGGAGATCCATGGAGGTCCCAGCTGTCTGCTCGTAGAACTTGCCCTGAAACTGAAAACAACGAAGAGACACATGTTAGTAGCAAATCATGAATTTGGTCCGGGGTGAGTGATGTGCGATCATCAGAAGAAAGATCTTGTACGAGTCTGTCCTTCACCAGGAGGCATGTCTCTGTAGTTGGGACATTGGTGAATAGGAGACAACATCAAAACTAACCAAGATGTCACTGGGTTGAAGTGTGAGGCCCCAGGTGATCTCGACGAACTGACTGGAGTTGGACACATGGTGTTGAGTGAGACCCACCAGGGTCGGAGGATCTTAGCTAAATGACGGGCTGTGTTGTACGTAGGTGAACCTCTGGAGGCGACAATGGGGCGGAGAGGAACATCAGGTTTTGTGAATCTTCAGCTGGCCAAAGAACCTAAGGCAGGATAGGCTGGATGGTCTGAGATGTCGGTGAGGATTGGATGGAGGCCACCGGCACGGTGGAGGGCAAGAGTTTGCTAGCGACTCTTTTCTCTATGGATGGGATGGGGTTCTTCTTGAGGGGCGGTATGAATCAGATAATAAAATGTGACTTATCTTGTCGGTGTATTGTACTCGGTCCATGATGACTGTAGCGTTGCCTTTGTCTGCGGTGAGGATGTGGATGGAGCTGTCTCGTCGGATGTCCCGTAGGCGAAAGTTCTCCCTTGGAAGGGTTTGGGCTTGGCTGGCGGCCGCAGGGAACATCGCTCATCTGTGGTCTGGCGTCATGGCTACGGATGGGCGTGCGTAAGCGCCAGCTGGCTCAAGGCTGCGGACATCGGCTGGTTCTTCATCCTGGGCTAAAACGTCTGCTGTTTATCATGTGAACCAGCTGTCACCGACAATAATGCGGTCATTTGTCTGTTTTCCTGAAAACATCCATCCGATCGCTTGCCGCATCGGTCATCGCCGCTATCTGGTATCTGCCGACGCTGACCAGCCGAGTCTGAAACCCTGGCGCCGCTGTCGCCTCACGGCGCCACGGCCATCGCTGAATCTCCGACCGCGGTATTGCTCATCGGCTCGTCCGGAGTCACCAGCTTCAACGGTGTTGGCCCGACATACCCCTGTGTTTGTGGTCCTGACTGCTCGGTGGCAGGCTCATGGGCAAATCTTTGATCGCATCACGAACCGTTCATGTTGCTACTGTGTCTGGCTTCGAAGTTTGGTTTGGGCTGGGGTCTGACGGTAACTGGGTTTCCATGGATCGTCATATCGGTCACTGCTGTTGTTCATGGGTGGCTGTGGCAGATATTTCTGTGGGTTTATCACCGGCTGGCCTCAGATTATTTATCTGACAGTGGGCTCGTGGAAGGACCAGTCTCATCGGCTGAAACAACGACGCGATTTACGCGTTCGACTGTTGAGCAGACGGAGCCTACGGCAATCTCCAGCCGCTGGGTCGGACCAGATCATGTCAGAAAATCGTCGATCGGCCATCTGTGGCGCTGACTGGTTAACAGCTGCGCAACATCCGGCAGTTAATCAACGAAGATCGACGCAGCCGGATTCAGCCAAACAGCAGGTGGTACGGCTGGTCTGCTGGGTCGTGCCTGGCGCGTCGTCGGACCTGGGCTGGGGAACTGGTTAAAACAGGACAACAGGTTAGGCGCAACGGGGAGGTCTGGTGGTACATCTGACCTGTAGCTGCGACCAGACGGTTTGAGCGTTCGGAGCCATAGGCTGCGTCAACTGTTTCTCATCGAGGACCAGCCGTGGCAGTCCGCCAATCGATCGCCGGTTCACTGGCGATCGTGTCAGCATCCGACGCAGTCGTGCTGGACATCGGCCTGCTGTGGATTTCGTTTGGCATTGTTGGCTGAGGATGTCCGTAACCACGCAGACCGGTCCCGAGGTCGGCTCGCTGCCTGTGATTGCGGTGGTTCGGTCTGGTCACCAATCTCAGCGCTCGCGGACCTGGTCATCGATCCAGTGTCCGTCTGCACGGTCAGCATTGCTCAGGCATCCGCTACGGACGTCGGCTGTGTTATTACGTCGGTCCTGAACCGACTCGATCTCAGTGGTTCACAGTAATGATACACCTGTGATTCGCTGTACATGTCTGCCATGCTCTCACCATGGCTACAGTTTTACCTGAGGCTTTGCAGTTAGTGGACCAGTGCGGTGACGCGCCATCGTCACTGCTTTCTCCTGAGGGACGATCGAACATACTGATCGAAACGTCAGTGTAACCTCCAGTTCTTTTCAGAACTAGTACTACTCAATAGAGAATTTCACGTTTAGTTTTGTATTCTCTTCTAAACCATGCAAAGCTTCAAATTTTACCTAGAATACAAATGATATAAGTGAGTGTACAATGGCAATTCTGGACTGCAGAAAAAAAATCGCTTTCGGGACATATTTGCTGTAAACCATGCTTCTGAATTTTTTTTTTAAATATTCTTTCAAAAGTATTTCATATCCTTTCCCCAAGTGAAATAGCAATGTTCTGACGAAAAACATAATAACCGGTAATCTATCGGAAAACACGGGTAATATACAGCTTTGTACACATTTCTCGACTGGCAACACAAAACTAACGTAAGAGAAAACTAACTGGATAAAATTGGGGCGAATAACATGAATGATACCATAAGTTCATGTGTTTGTGGTTTTGCGGCAAACTCTAATTATAACAGTTCTTGCTGAGGTGGTTGATCGATCCTTTGTTTTTCACTAAAGAGCAAGGTGATATGTTCTATCATATGGTCTAGGAGCAACTTCAAAGCCATGTGACGTCGTCAGGCCCTCCTCGATCAACTCAAACCGCCCTATGGATGTCAAGTTTCTCGGTGTAACAATGTTTTCCAGTTTTCAGCATTATTGTTTGTATACCACGGGATCAGGCAACGTCACTCACCCAGAGCCTGCAGAATTTGTTGTTTTGTTTTATTTGTTTTATTTGTTTGTTTGTTGGGAGTGTTTGTTTGTTTGTTTTGTTTTGTTTGTTTTGTTTTGTTTTGTTTTGTTTTGTTTTGTTTGTGTGTGTGTGTGTGTGTGTGTTTGTGTTTACAGGGGAAGGGCAGCATTACACTCATCCGGGTATGCACGTACAGAGTTGAATAAATACAGTTTAAGCGACGTTCGAGATACTCATTTTTGGGGAAAACAACAGTACACCCCATATGAAAAATCCTCTGGCTACAGCGCCTGAGTTGGTTTCTAACAAAGGTAGCCTAAGTCTGTATATTATCCGTCTCGGTCTGCATACTGCCGAGCAGTCTGTCATAGCATTGTTTATAATTGCATAGCATCCCAAACGTGTGGCACGGTGATCGCATAGGTCTGAGATAGCCTGCAGATCTGACGTCACGTTTTCAGCCAGATCATGGTCGTGCGGCCGCCATATTTTCCCCGATGTTCAACTTTGGTTTGTTAGCTGGCTCGCGAGCCATCGAAGCGTGACTTCGGATCTTTAAGCTGGCTTGTATCAATGAAACCTCTTGGATGGGTACCGCCAAGGTCCTGTCTATATCCTTGATATATGGGATAAGGTCTGAACTGGTCCCCTGTCTTTAAAAAAGCGTGACGTTGGGCTAGTGTACATATATGTTTAATTTGCCACACACACACCCTCGTACTCATGGTGATTGCACTGCAGCCACTTCACTTGTCCCTCCGCTTTTATCCAAGAGGCTCTGGTACACTCCGATATCTGAGCTCTCATGGTTCTCCTGACCCGATCAGCCCGCAGTCGCTATCTTCGCTAGTTTACGTCCCTGGCTCGAAACACGATTCGTGTAACAGCACATTCTGTATATACTATACACTAGCCTTGACCAAGGCTGTTGTTGGAGTGCCTGCCTGCAGTACTCCCACCCGTACGATTTTGGCCGAAATTCAGCACAAACGGGCGTTAGGCCGTCAGCCCCTGAAACGTACGCTGTGTATACAGCGAGATCAATAAACAGGGTCGTGGATAAGATTAAGCATTAAGACTAGTGCGGTGACACCATGTTGGAATCTCAATTGAGTGGTAATTAGTTCTGAAAAGAACTGGAGGTACAACTCGACGTTCGATCAGTATACTCTGATCGTCCTCAGGAAGAATGGATAAGAATATTACATCAATTACGACCTCGTATGTTTCGAACTGAATCAACAACATTGATCCTTCTGTAATCGAAAGCTTATGTGTTCATCATTATTTTATCATTGGAATTCCAATAGAAAGTCGCATATGCAAGAATTGTTCATTTGTGGGCGGTTCTTTTTTAAATGATGGCCAATCACAGGGGCCCCTAACTTTGACCCGTTTGATCCTACACACTGCACACACACACACACACGACACGCATGCTGTACAGTACATTACAGTACAGTGTACATCGCGCACAACGAACGAATGCTGCCACTAGAAAGGATGTTTGTTATACAATGGGATTGAGGTAGTTGACGCGGTATTGTGTATACTATGAGACAGCGCATCGCCGCACAGACAAATACGGACAATCTACGATCTATGTGGATGCAATTTTTCACTATTTTTCTCTTGTACTGTATGATAACTTAAGGAGATATCGTTCAGTTGCGCAAATGTATAATATAGGTTTTCCTGGTCAATTTCGGCAAATAAGCCCTTGAATTTAACACACTGCGCCATTCTGCTCAAAATCATCATTCAATTTCGTTTTATGAGTGAGCAATAGTACTCTTGCGTCGTAGTTTAAACAAAATAATCATCAATTTAACAATCCGCTAGAACAGCATTCAAATTCGCAGGAGCTTTTCGCGGCGTGTGTTTAGTTATTCAAATTCATTATTGGGCAGGCATTTGTGAAATTGTTAAACTTAATTGACAGATTAAGGAAAAGAAACCACATTAATGGACAGTAAGCAACCAGGATACAAACTATAAAGACACACTCAAACAATAAACAGGTTAGCTAATGAAACAGTCAATATACTACATGGGTAAATGAATTAAGGCTCAGGTCAGAAAACTAAGAAAGATTGTAATCACAGAATAAACAAAAACAAAGTGTGGTTAAAAGACCGATAGGCCCTATATACAGTGTATGAGAAAAACACATGAATAAAAGAAACAACAGTAAAGTTTGAATTATAGTAAATCATTTTATATGGAACATATTTAGTCTTGTACTAATAATTTATTTTGCAAAAGTGCAGTTAGTAAAAATGAATTCTCATTTACCCGAACTTGTTTGCCGTTATATGAAAATGAAAATAAAATTTTAGTACAGCCAAATCTCCAATCGAACTAACTCTGCTAGCTTGAATGACGAATGTACATTGAAAAAGAACGACGTATATGCTAGAAGATTGAATTCAATGCCACATGAATTCGCATAGCCTGCAAGTAAAATTGAATACTTGAACGGTATTAATTCGAAACACAAAGTAACAACTGCAGAAACAAAATCGCTTTATTATGAACGTACGAAAGTGAAATTGAGAACATTGATGAATATTACTGATGTATATGTGCTTCAATGCAGTGTTTGTTATCTATTTCGTAAACTATTCGAACCAACGTTTGATGGTAAACTTAAAAATCTCACTAACTTGTAATCAATTTAAATTTATCAAGAGTCGCAACAGTCTCTCTATAATGGTTTTAAAATCAGTTGACGTCTGACAGCGAACCAAATTAAAGGGAGTACAGGAATTAATTTTACCAATAGAAATATTTGTTTTGTACTTTCACTTTTTCTCATTAACACTACAATTTCAATTAACTTAACATCACGTTATTTATAACATATTGATGAATCCAATAGGTAGTTGTTTTAGTATGGCAAGTGTGATACTTTTTTTTTTTTTTTTTTTTTTTTTTTTTTTTTTTTGTTTAAATTTAATTCGTCACGAATTATATCGCACTTGTCCAATGGAGAGCAGTGTATTTTTGTTTTATGTTGATGCAGTCAAGTATTAATTAATGAACTGCAGGCAGAATACTTTCTCACAGCATTTACCAATCTAATATTCACCAATTATCGGTGTGCTTTTAGGAAATTCTAGAACATTTGTGAGAAAAATAAAATAAACAGGCTTTAATTAAAATGTCTAACCATACTTTTGTTTTCTCATCCTAGATATCTGCAGGACAACATAATCAGTCCAACTTGCACCAAGAACATTTGCTGGTATAACAGAGCTCAGGTTGTAAGTCGTAATGTCATGAATTTCAGATCACATATTATCAACCACCGATTTCTCTTTCTGCTTCAGTTATGTCTCAAGACAATTCTTATTTAATTGTTTTGCTTTGTTTTGCTTTGTTTTGCTTTTGGCTAGCTTTGCGTTGCTTTGCGTTGCGTGGTTTTGTTTTGGTTTTATTGAAATAATCCTTGGAGCGATTTTCATTTGTGTTCTCAATTGTGTTCTCAATATGAGAAATATGATAATGGGAAGGAATAAAACCACAAACTGATACAAATCTATAGATGATTTCTGGAGAAAACAAATCATCTATTAAATGATATCTGGAAGGGCAAAATCCAAATGTTAAACAATACACATTCAACAGAAAATCTCACTAAGATGAAAGACTTTGCACTGGGAAATGTTTATGATGAAAATCAAAGATGTTATTATTCTTTATTCAGAACAAACAAGTAGAAACAAAGTAGTAGTAACAATAACAACAATAAACAATAACAATAACAATAGTAACAATAAACAATATACAATTAACAATAATATAATAACAATAACAATAACATAATATAATAACAATAACAATATAATATAATATAATATAATAACAATAACAATAACAATAACAATAACTTAATAACAATAATAATATAATACAATATAATATAATAGCTTAATGTAATGTAATAACAATGTAATATCTTAATATCAATATAGCATATATAATATAATATAATATATGATGACGATAATGTGATATTAATAACGTGTGATAATGATTAATAATGTATGTAATAGATAATGATGTATATATGATAATGATAGCAATGTGATATTGATGGATATATGAATATGTGTGTATGATAATGACAATATAATATATTCCAATAAATGTAATAACGATGTAATAACGATAATGATGACGATATGATGTGATGTGATGAATGTGATGAATGATAGCAATGGCATTAACGTGTTAATAATATGATTAATATATTAAGCAATGTAATAATAATGATAACGATCCTAATAATATACAGTAACAATGTAATAACAAATAACGCATAAATGATATAATAACTAGTGATAACAGTATGAAACAGTAACAATAAACAATGTATTAACAGTAATAATAACTATAACAATGTATTAACAGTAACAGTAACAATAACAATGTAATGTGAATATAACAATAACAATATGATATGACATGATAATAATAACAGTAACAATAACGGTAACAATAACAAGTATATTAACAATAACAATAACAATAACAATAACAATAACAATATAATAACAATAACATTAATGAAATAAACAATAACAATGTGATAACAATAATATAATAACAATAACATAATAACAATAACTAATAATATAATATAATATATTTATTAATAATGATAATAATAATAATATAATAACAATGTAATAAACAATAACAATAACAAATAACAGTAAACAATAACAATATAACAATAACAATAACAATAACAATAACAATAACAATAACAATAACAATGTAATAATAACAATGTAACAATAGCAATAACAATAACAATAACAATAACAATAACTAATAACAATAACAATAACAATAACAATAACAATAACAATATAATAACAATAACAATATATGTAATAACAATAACAATAACAATAACAATAATAACAATATAATAATAACAATAATAATAATAATAATAATAATAATAATAATAATAATATGTGTGTGTGTGTAATAATAATGTGTGTAATAATATTAATAATAATAATAATAATAATAATAATAATAATAATAATAATAATAATAATTATGGCGTCGAAGGACAGAAACACTGCGACAGATCGGCTCTCGATTCAAGGCGAAAATATTTATTGTTCCGTGTAATCATTACCAAAAGATCCCCATGCTACCGGGG
>CM055817.1:1629162-1647021 GCA_029582265.1 Zoroaster sp. YZ-2022 | reverse complement strand
TTTTTATTAAAAAAAATTTCACAGTCCTGCTTTCAGTACACCTTAATATCTGGTTCTAATTTGTTCACTCATCTGTGTCAATAACATCACAAGCTGTATACCATTGCAAAGAGGACATTCTGCCCTTTCTAGAGATATATGTCTCTTTCCCATATATAAAGTAGTTTTACCATTACAGTAATTTTCATCTCGGTATACTTTTTATGGGGACACCCTGTATAGTATAGAAGCTAAGAAGGCAAAGGGGAGAACGGTAGAATTGTCTCTTGTCTTCATTCAACATTGTATTATCTGTTATTTACACAATTACAGTATTCATCAAAAGTATAAATACAAACAGTAAGATAAAGTGATCGAATGAATGTTTATCTTTAATTTCAATCAAGTTAGTGTGTTTGCTTATTAAATGGAATTATAACAGTAGTAATTCAGATGATAATTCAGTACTAAATTTAGGTGATGACGTTATAAAAAGGACGGGCTAGTCCTAGTGAAAATGGTGACCATATAATTATAATACTAACAACAAATAATCTAACAGGCTCATAAACAGCGAGGACCGCTTGTAAACGGGATACATGAAAGATCTACGGCTAAACTAAAACGTCGGTGACGAAATGTATATTAAATGCAACGTGAAACTCCATACAATTAAAGCCTTTAGGTTTCATAGTTTAAAGACGGTGAAACAACCTAGTTCAACTTTACAACTTTTCAAAATTAACAACGTTTCAGGATTATTTACAGAGGAGATTTATTGGTTAAATGCATGGGTGGTTGTTACTGATCAGAGATCCCTAGGAATCAATATTAAACATAAATACAACAAGAATCAACGAATACTCACAAAATATGGTTTGAATGAAGGAAATTATATTACTTTGGACTGCAGTTTATACCTGTAATGTAGAACATTAAGAATGCTATTAGGAGAGAATGGTAAATTTCTATCGTCTTCGGCCAACTGTTTTGAATGATTCGAAAAAAGCCCGCTGACGGTGTACGTGATTGAGCGTAGGTTAACTTGACTTGGCTGCATTACACTTAGTTCACTGTATGCATTTGTAAACTAAAAAAATGATTATTTTTTTACTTCATATTCCTAAAAAGAAATCCTCCACAATCGTGAATTATTATTATATAGAAAGGCTTTACTTCTGAAATAATTTTGAAGTTAAAGAAAATGTACACAGAAAAAATAATTGAAATTATGAAAATAATTATGAAAATAAAAACCTAGTCTTGATCCTAGTACCTCCTGTTTACAAAGGGAGCGTTCTAACCACTAGACTACCATTCCAGTCTGATTTGTCGGTGAATTAATTATTAAAGAACCATTTATTAGATTTCTATGCCAGTTTCTAAGCCATTGACGGAGTGTACTGTAGAAAATAGCACGCCGCCCTCACATCTTCAAAAGTATAGCGCCCTCTGGCGTCCTCACCTCTGAAAGGGTTTGCCTCAAGTTTAAAGCCGTCTGAAAATTATTAACCATTGCCATAATTTATATAAGTTATAAACAACCACTTCGTAATAGATCAATACCCAATCTTTAAATGCGTTTTTTAAACAGTAACTTTACTTCGACTTTCTTCAAACTACGCTTGAAAATTATCCGTAGTGAATCAATCTTCTTCCAAGTAACCAGTTTTCTTGAAGGTTATCTTCCCAGTAGAATATCAATTGAAAGAATGTCATGACTATCATTTATACTTTACTCAAATGATAGTCTGTTATATAAAATGGGTTTCAACTGGGCTGCCACGATTGAGGATCGAATCCTCGCATCTTCCATTGAGGACAAGTGGTCATTAATGGGCGCTGACGTCCAGTCCTGTTACAGTGGCAACTTCAATTTGTGTTTGAAAGTTTGGAAGTCGGTCATTTCGTCACAGACCAAGCAGCCTCCTAACCCCATACTAGCCCAGTTAGTCTGGCCGACGTGCTTACCTTCGCAACTGATGATCTACCTGCTGCTCAGTCCAACCTTAGAACTGTGTATGATGAGTAAGAAGACATCAGTGTAAACAACACACTTAGGTGTGAAATTGATAAATTTGTGGAGTGGTGCAATATAAATCATCTGATTTTAAACGTACAGAAAACCAAAGAAATTATTTTTGATTTCCGGAAAATTAAAAATATGAAGGAACCAGTTGGAATTGATAACATCGATGTTGAGGTTGTTCAAGAGTTTAAATACTTGGGAACAGTTGTGGATGATAAATTAAATTGGAATGCTAATACAACTAGGATCCAGAAAAAAGCCAATCAACGGCTTTACTTTTTAAGGAAACTGAAATCTTTTAATGTGCATTGTCAGATTTTAAATCTGTTTTATCAGAGCACCATCCAGTCGACTGTGATTTTTTTGTTGTATATCTTGGTTCAACTCACTTACTTTGTGCAGTCGTAAAAACTCCAACCCATTGACAAGCTATGAAGATAATTGGCGCTGATGTTGAGAATATTCAGCAAATTGCAGAGAATCATTTTATCACCAAATTTAATGGCATTCTTTCTGATACAACCCATCCTCTTAATCCCTTCATTATTTGGTAATCGATCTGGCAGAGTACGTCAACTTAGTCTGAAAACCAACAGGTTTAAATGTTCATTTTTACCATGGGCCATTCAGATTTTTAACTCAACCTTCACCAGATAGTTTTATCCTTTCCCCTTGCCGTACTTTAACCCAATCTACCCCCCCACATCCCACCCTGCCCTACCCGTTCCTTTTCCCTCATTTCCTTCCCTAGTCACCCCATTGCCCTGAATCCCTATTGCTTCCTTAGTTTTTATGATTGTTTTGTAAGTAAATAATTTGTTTTTTCATTTTCATTTTTTTTTAAATGTATATATTGTATTTTTAAATCAGTGTACACTGGGAAATCAATTTTCATGTGATGTTTTGCATGACAATAAATAAAATCTTGGATCTTGAATCTTGAATCTTAGTGCATTTGACAAATGTGAATCAACCAACGGCCTCCAAAATGCCTGGAAGCTAGAAACAGCTCTCTGGTAAGCGTTTCAACACTGTATTAATCGAAGGTGAAGTTGAGACCCTCTAAAATCCATACCACCAACGTGTTACAATAGACCCTATCTTCGAAACCAACCCTAACATCTCCAGTGGCAAATTCTCGCAAGCTGAGGTTAACACGGCTATCAAGCAAATGAAACTTGGCAATAATCCTGGTATAGACAGCATCCTTATCGAAATTAGGAGACTTCCTAAACGCGCTTCTGTAATGCAACCCTGGAAGGAAATCGCCCACTGAAATGAGGTATCTCAGTCCGGCATTGTTTATGTGCTAAAAAGCGATCTGACCATCCAGTGACACAAAAATTGTCGACTTAACTGTAAGAACAAATAAAACGTAAACACTTGTCACGTTAACCCTAACCCCCTAGGTATTCTGGCTAGGAACCTTCCTGAATCCTCCAAAATCCATCTGTGCACTTTTGAAAACATGCACCATGCACCATGCATTTTCGTTGATATTTCATATTCAGCGCTTACTGCCTGTACTTCTTGCCAGGTAGTAATTTTGCCCTATTTGATCTAGATTACACTGACGACATTAGTCTACTTGCTGACGTCCTCCGTGATGCTGAATCACTTCTCCACAAAGTGGAAACTTGCTGCAATTCTATTGGTCTCTCATTTAACTCAGTATACTCACATCAACCCTTCTACATTCGATGACCGCACTTGTCGTGTCCTCATCTGGAAGCCGGATACCCTCGTCGATGGGGTCGTCGTAACATCACCCACAAAAGGTCTATCGAGTTGGAGACAGTAATGTGTGGATTGTCACTTTCTAATGCAATGCTTGACAGGGAACTTTGGGAGAAATGGACATTCTCCGTACCCATTTCGGCTGGGAATCTCCTCCACATATCGAACGGGCTCACCGGGACGAAAAGGACTTCGACGGCAGACCAGCACATATCCTAGTAAAGCTTTTGTCTTACCAAGATAAAGTGAGAGTCACGAAAAAATGCAGGCAGGTTCTCAAGGGGTTACAGATGTTTTATAATGGATGATCTCACAAGACAAGATTGGAAGGAAAGAAGAAGACCTGGATAAATCAAGTACAGAACTTATATGAACGTGGTTTCAAGCTTGTTTCTTTGCAGGCCGTTGAGGCACGGCAATGGTGAGACCTACACATTCAATGACAATTAAAGGAGTTCTTAATTTACAAGGATTATCGTGCCTCCTTTCGAGCTTTTGGGTGTCTGCACATTTATATCTCGATTTATGCAGCTTTTTGCCCATCTTTTATAACCTTGGGTTAGTACAGGTGATTTCTTCTTTACTTAATTTCATTTTTAAATTTTACTTGGGAGCATGAGGAGGGCTTCTAACGCCATTTCTCCTTATCTTCTTTTGTATTCTCAGGAGGCCAATGTTGGCTTGGATTTATTGGATTTTGGGGACTTTTGTGGTTTTTTTTGTTCTTGTTTCTGGAGCTGTCTGGGTAGTTTTCCTAGATGGCGGGGTGGGGCTCTTTTGGGTGCGGTTTGGGTTTGTAGACTTTGGGATTGTTACATGCAAAACCCTGGGATAGTTATTTGTGTGCTTTACTATTATAATGGTTCTTATTAAAAATATCTGATTCCCAGTACAGAAAGTATTTAGATAGTATATCTTGTTCATTCATCGAAAAGTATTTAATGTGTTTGCTTTTTACCCCCTCGATCTTTTCTATAGATAAATATGTCTAATATTAATTTCTCTATAGCCTCAATGAACTGCCGAGGTTTTGGCAATTTGCCCAAACGTAGAGATGTTTCATTTCCTTAAATCAAAAAAAAAACCATTTATTGTTTGCATGATGTTCATTTTGATAGGGACATGGAAGACATTGTCAAGAATGAATGGGGATTAGAACGTTACTTTAGTTCCTTTAAGACTAATTCTCGGGGGTGGTTACTTTATTTAATAATAATTTCGAGTAAAGTATCAAAAATGTAAAGACTGATGAAAATGGTAATATGCTTGTACTTGACTCGGAAATTGGTGATTATAGTACTACTCTTATTAATTTGTATTGTTCAAATACAGACGATCCTAATTTCTATAACGAGCTTGCTACCATCCTGAATGATATTGACAATTCTCATAGTATATTATGTGGCGATTGGAATTTTGAATAATTTACTTAACAGTGTCAATTATACTAGTGCTAATAATCCCCTGGCTAGAAAAAGAGTTCTGGAGATGTGCAATGATTTTGATTTGGTTGATGTATGGCGTATTCAGAACCCAGAAATTCGCAGGTTCACCTGGAACAACATCGTACGTCTAGGTTAGATTTTTTTCTAATTTCTTCCTGAACTTTAAACCAAATTAGTGAGTTGTGACATTAAACCAGGTTATAGAACGGATCACTCAATCATTGATATAACGCTTGACTTGACCAAAATAGAACAGGGTAGTGGTTATTGGAAATTTAATAATTCCTTGTTGAGTAATAACTACCCAGATTTAGTGAGAAATGTTATTACTGATTTAGTGGAGGATTATGCAGTGTCTCCTTATTTACCTTCATCCGAAAGACATTCATTTCACTATTAACGATCAGACTTTTTGAGATGCTTCTTATGAAAATTAGATCTTAAAATTATCTCCTATTCCATATGGAAAAGAAAGAGGTTAATAAACTAGATGTTTCTCTGGAAAAGGAGATTAATATTTTGTCTAATAAAGTGGCCAGAAGGAGATCTTGAGTCAGTCGATCTTTATGTTAAACAGGCCGATCTTGTGGATCTCCGTAAATCCAAACTAGACGGGGTGTTAATTTGATCTAGAATACGATGGATGGAATGCTGGGAAAAACCATCTAAGTATTTTTTTGAATATGGAGAAACGCAGTTTTGTTAGTAGGTCTATCAATTGTGTTGTTAATAATGTAAATTCCAGGTTGACTACATCCGACAAAATTCTTTCCGAGGCCAGGAATTTTTACAAATCTTTGTATTCCCATTGGAATGTTAATGATTTTGTTGATTTAAACTCTATTTTTAAGAAAGCAGACAGTTTAATTATTTCAGATACAATGCGGGACAACCTGGAAGGCCCTTTATCGTATGTCGAGCTTACGCAAGCTTTAAAAAACAGTAAGAATGGTAAATTCCCAGGTTCTGATGGTTTTAGTTTCGAATTTTACAAATTTTTCTCGTCTGATTTATCGTGGTTTTTTCTACGCTCACTCAACTTTGCATATTTCTCGGTCCAGCTATCAGTCACTCAGAAATATGGTATTATCACTCTGCTGGCAAAAGGGGGCAAATTACCCACTCGCTCCTTAATATATCTTATAAACTGGCGTCTGCATGTATCGCTGAGAGATTGAAAGCTTGTCTGCCCCATGAGCGCCAAATAGGATTTATGGCGGGTCGTTTTATAGGCAAATATATAGGTCTAGTGTATGACTTACTTGATATTACTGATTCGGATAACATTCCTGGTCTATTAATTTCTATTGATTTTGAAAAAGCGCTTGACTCAGTTTCACATGAGTTTATCCTTAATATTTTGGATAAATTTAATTTTGGTCCATATATATATATAAAAATTAAAAAATGGACCAACATTTTCTACAACCAGGCCTCTTCTTCGATCTTAGTTAACAGTTTCCTCTCAGAATCCTTAAAATTAGAGAGGGGTTGTAGACAAGGTGGCGGTCTTAGCCCATATTTATTTATTTTGTGTGTAGAGGTTCTTGATATGATGGTAAGTAATGACAAACTGGTAAAGAGTTTCAATTATCTCAATATGCTGATGACACTGTTTTATGTCTTGATGGTTCTGAAAAATCTATGCAGACTGCATTTAACATTCTTGACTTATTTGCCAATATGTCGGGACAGTTAATGTTGATAAAACGAATGTGGTTTGGATTGGTTCAAAGAAAGGTAGTGTGAACAAGGTATACCTTGTATATGTGAGGAGATCAATGTCCACTGGGTGGGGTCTTTGGAGACCTTTAAAATACTTGGTATTGAGTTTTCCACAGATCTACATTCCATGGTTTTACTTAATTTGATCATTGTGCCACAGAGTGTTTGACGAAACATCTTCAGCAGTCACGGGAGTATGTACCAGGGTGAATTCAGACCAGGATATAACCCCCCCCCCCAAAAAAAGGTTCCCATTCTTATGGGTACAAAGCAATTTCAAAGATCCCCTTCCAAAGGAAACATTCCAGAATTATCCATGATCTTACGGTATAGGAAAACCCAACCGCAACTATTGTCAGAAACAAGGAGTCTGCTGAGCCAAGTGATTTTAAGGTCGTTCATGTAATCTTTAATATCTACCATACGTAGCCCTATAATCTTGAACCATTTGATTTCTACTAACCCGGTCAATTACCCCTCCAAATGAATTTGAAAAAAAACTAAAAAACATTGACAATATTAATAGGCGGATCAGGAATAGTTAAAATAAGAAAAGTAAGTTTAGATAGAAGTAAAGATTTGACAACAGTGATTCTGCCAAGAACTGTAAGATTCCGTTTAGACCATCTCGTTATCAGATTACGTAATAAATACGTTATCTTACTGTAATTAAGGTGATAAAAAATGCATCTGTTATAAACATTGGGAGTCTGCAGGAGTCAAATATATTTTCGATCTTTTGAATAACAACGTTAAATTTCTGTCATTTGAGGACTTCGGGAATAAGTTTAACATTATAACTAATTTCTCGTCAGGGCTATCAAGTTTGCTTTTCCAAACATGTTCCCTTAAAAAAAATGCATTATTCAATGTCCTTTAATTCCTTTTAATTTTAAAATTTTGTTGAAGGATAAGAAAGGTTCGAGCATAATTTTTAAAGTCCTGATCTCCAGGAAAGTACCTTTATACATTCATTTCTAAGTGGAACAATAAGTTGCAAACAGACTATAGTTTTAATGGTCGTTAGTCTTATATTTCTTTCAATTATACAATAGACACTAGGTTGAGATGGTTCCAGTATAGACTAACACACAGGATTTTAGGTACGAATTATTTTCTTTTCAAAAAGTCGAACAAGAATTTATGTACCTTTTGTAACAATGAAGAGGAGACTCTTATCCATCTGTTCTGCTCATGTGACTCAACAACTTCCTTTTATACTTCAGTTGTTTCGTGGATCAAGAATAAAACTAATTTTAACATCATCTTAGACAATGAAGTACTTCTGTTTGGTAAAACTGACTTTGAGTGTAAAGCTATTAACCTGATCCTATTAAGATGAAAATGACCAAGGAAATACCATTTCTTTCAATTCTCAAAAAAGATCTTAGGAATTACTATTCCATGGAAAAATGTATGTACAGTTGTAATGATAATATGGCAAAATTTTACCGTAAATGGGACTTCTTCTCTGTATATTGCCAAGACCAATAAGTATTAATTTCCTGTACTGTTGTGATATGTATAACATTATTATCTCAGTGTTAAGATGTTTAAATGATTAATTTTGAATTGTTGATAATAAAGTGTTATCCCCCGGGATAATAAAAAATAAAATTAATAAATAAAATAAAAATAAATAAAACTAGAGGTATAGAGTTTGTTAAAAACAAACTCAAGGTGTTCGAATGCGCCTAATATGACATCATCACCTAAAGTTATTAAAAGACAAGAGTTACTTCAGGAGATGAGTTTTCATAATATGTAATATATATAAAAAACCACATATTGTGTTATACTGAATACATTAACTTCTGGTTCAATTATGTGACGTCATTCATACTTCACAAAATTGTTCCTCATAATATGAGTTACTTCAGGAGATATGTGTTTTTATGATATATAATGAAAATAACATGTGCTGAATACATTAACTTCCGGTTCAGTTATCCCATATAATTTTAAATTCCTCCAACCAAATTAAGTCTGAACTTGGTAAATATGGTTTTCTCTTCAGAAAGGTTTCATGACAAACTCGCATCAGTGGTGTCAAGTGCGACTTGACAAAGAGACTATGGCTACGAGAGATAAGTTCGGCGTGTAATTTGACTTCAGACTACTAGACTAGGGGGTGTGCAATGAAAGTGTGTTCAGAAATTGAGTTTTGTGACACATATCAGGCATGAGCGTGGAAACAGTAGATCATTACATGTAAATTGCTAATATATAAATCCACAATCACGAAACTTGCCCGTTTGGCAGATATTTGCATTTGAATGACATGAAATAGCACCCTCTTTCGGTCATTTTTAGAAAACTGTACATTTCAATTTTGTATAATTTGAATAGTTCACATGGGCTATGTTTTTTATGTTTGGAAGAGTCTGGAAAGGGGATTCCATATTTGGGGAATATTTATCATTGTAAAAAATGAACCAGTTTAAAACAAATTGCCTTGAATAAAAGGTCTGAACCCGTCTGATCCCCCAGTCCTCTACCCCTTACTCCCAGGGTAAGATCCATGGTGTTGTGGGGTAGTATTGCAATTTAATTGATCATGTGAAAACAATCTAAATTGACCATACATCTCAATATTTTGGGGTTTCGTTTCCCATCCCCCATCTCCTTGCCTTGCGCCCCACCCGCTTTGGGCAACCCTGATTCTAACCCTGCCTACATCAGAGACCAATTTGTAAATCTTTATCATCTTTAAAAGTTCAGTATTGGTTATTAATTGTCAATGTTTGTGTAAATATTTAAATTGATAAAACACATTCTTCGTTAATACACACAATTAATAAGTAATAAAGGAAATGCAAAACTAATTTTTCTTTTGAATGACACTTCTGCTTTATTTTGTCATGGTCATGATACTCCTTTTCCATCCATTTTTGCACCCATCAATAATAATCCATTTCATGCAGGATAAAGGTTATCCAAACTTCAAGGTCTAATTTGCAATGAAAAGAATAATTTTTTCTGAAGTACTAAATATTCCAACAAATATTCCAAGTGAACATGTAGTCCCTGCCATTAATTGGTTTTGGCTAGTATTGTTAAACTTTAAAAAAAACTTTACTGGTGCATGAAAAGAAAGTCAACAGAATTTTTCAATTAAAGATAATGGTTAAAGGGGCAATATCATCTCAATCAGAGTAGACTTTCAATGGGTCATGGAATCAGTGTCCTAGTGTAAGATGAACAAAGCAGGCAATTGAAAATTACTGGCTCATTTGTTAAGCAGTCTGCAAGGATAAGTCATCTGAAGTTGATGGCCAGGGCAACTGTAATGCCATGTGATTTCTTCATTATAAGTGTATTATATAGTACAGCTGATGCATTGAAGAGTGTGTGAAGATTATTATGCACTTTTTATGTAAAAATCTCTGCTTCTCCACAGCACCTTAACTGCTCCCAGTATCGGTACCAGTACATAATGTATCTGAGCCAACTGCAGTCTCTATACCAGTTCTTTTAGGGAGAGTTTATTGTACACCAAGTCAACTGTATTCTTAGTAAATGATCTATGAATTACCAGCGTAGGAAATGTTTTTCAGACGTGTTTTCAGATTGTGGGTCAACTCCAATCAACTCCCTCCACTTTGTACATACTTGATGAACTTACGATGTAATGACTTTGTGAAAAGAATTTCATTGTTTTTATTATTCTCTTCTGGATGACTTCTTCACAGAATTTATTTATGCATCATTGTACCAAATAGGTATTTTATCTGATGGATCTGGCCTTGTCAAGAATTGGGTACATACTCATTATAGCAAAGACAATGATAGCAAACTTCTAAACTCACAAGATCTTTATCTTCGATTTGCAAAAGTAACCTCTCATCTTCCGTTGGGCTGCTTCAAATAGTTGGTATGCAATCAAGGTTTGGCACTGTGAATACTTATCAGTTTTTTTCTTAATTTTTCTCGGTTTGTCAGGAGTAAGTCTGATGAAGACCAATACGGTTTTCTTCTCTGGGGTTCAGTGCTGCATTCTTACCGCTCGAGCTCATATTGACCTGAATATGTATGAAGAAAGAATGATAAATATTTAATAGAAGTAGAGGAATAAGTGAGTAAGGGAATGGGCATTGTAGACAAAAAGAGTGAAAATTAACAAAAGTAAACACACAAGACAAGGTAAACAGATAGAAAGAAACGAAAAAGCAAATATATAACTAGAAACAATTTTACTGCATACTAAGCTTGGGCGATAAACACGATATCGAATATTGCAATAACTTTTTATTCGATTACAATATCGAGAACCTATTTAAGTTATCGGTATATCGGCGAATCGCGAATACAAATATATCACGATAAAATATAAATCGACATTGTGAGTCAAGTCAGACATTTCATGGAAATAAAACCATTAGTCTTTTGAGCTTTTAGAAATGAGAAACAAAAGCAAACTACTTCAGAAGTAATATACATCGCTCTGCAAATAAATTTGCAATTTATTGTGACACTTGTAGAGGGGTACATACCTGTGGTTATTGGCTCTAAAGCAATCATGCATGAATGCAAAAAAGAATTGCGATATTATTGAAAATTGCAATATATGTTTGCCGATATATCGTGGATAAAAAATCGTTATCGCCCAAGCTTACTGCATACTTGAAACTTGATTGAATTTTGGAAAGAATGTCGTATCCGGACCACCACTTTTAAAGGGTTTTGGGGAATTTTTTTGCAACCACTAACCAGTTAAAAATTATTCTATCGATTTTGGTGGTACAGAAAGGAAAACTATCTTTAAAAATCCACTTTTATTTCCTTCAAAAATCCTCCCTTCAGAAAATAGAAGGATCATATTATAGTTGCCACTGCGCATGTACAAATGACGTGTTGGTCACTAATTGTGAGTTTACGACATCAGACTGACATGACTGAGGAATTCATCGTATAGCAAAATGGCTGATTTTTCATGAAATAAATATCCTGGAATAATGTGAAGTATATGTCCATCATCATCCATATGTTCTCCACCTTACGAGGTAGGTAAGATTACTTTAATGGTTATACTGAATGAGAAAAAGTGGCGGTCGGATGCGACATTCTACCCGTATTTTTCAATATTTGCCTACCTTGATGTTTCTGTTTCTTCTCATGTCTTCCTCTCCTGCAAATGGCATGGAAGCATTTGTACCACTCAGAGTGGTACCCATAAATCTGTAAATCAAATGGTAATTAATTTTAGGAATGTCAGCTATTCATCCACATGTAAAATAATAAATAATTGGGTCAGCAGCCATCTTCATTGTATACACTATGAAAAATAACCCAAAACTTAGTTCAGCTTGAAGTTCATTTCCATGCTTATTTACACCGCCAAAGGTTGAATATTCTTGGCTCATGTACAAAGTTATGTTTGTGCAACTACAATACATGTAATAGTATTATTTTAAGCATCTGATAAAACCCATTATAAAGATCCCATTTTTCAACAGTGTTGATTTTTTTCCCAAAAGTGCCCTTTCAGGATTTTGATGGATTTGGGGTGGTTAGGGTTATAGCTTATTTTGTTGGTCAAGGTATTAACATGGTAACTATTGAAAATAATCACCAGGAATGATCTTTTTAAATTGTCACTACACGATACTGAGGACAGATCACAATGAGATATTAAAAGTCTGTCAAGGATATTTTCATATAGGCCTAAGTCCAACTATTTTACAAAATATATGTAGTCTGATTAGGTCCAGATATTTTTCAAATTTTTAAAATTAATTCCTACATTACCTGTAACGTTAGCTATGACGTATGTTATGTACGTTAGTCTCCAACAGCCCTAATGTTTAGACTGTGGAGGGAAGGAAAATAGATTTCCTTCCTCCATGCTTAGACATTGGCAATATCACACTCAACCATACCGTCTATTTCTTCCATCCACTTGCACATGAAAGAATCTTTGTCCAACTCATCTCCAAAAATGATAACAATTTGATTCCATGCTAAATTAGTACATTTTCTGCGGACGCATTTTCTGCAGACGGGCCCGACACCAGGGAAGCCATTGTTTTTGCTGCTGCATGGTACTGTGCGCGTGCATGCATGGCAGGTCATGACCTGCGCGGTCCGGTCTTCGTAAACTCGAACTATTCTATTCTACTTAGATAACGCACACTATAGGCCGATATGTCTGTGTGTAAGAGAACGTCAGTATGGCTGTGCTTCTGAATAGTTGTTCGTTTAAACTTCTGTTTTCGACCGGAAGGAGAGGTCAAATTGGGGTCATGTCTGCAAAGAAATGTGACATATTTCAAGGTCTTTAGATGGTGCAAAGATTGTGAAAATATTTTCTGTGGTTCATGAGATATGATTTTTAAGCTTTAGGTTCTTCAACTTCCGGTTTCGACCGGAAGGAGAGGTCGGATTGGGGTCACTTGTGTACGAAAAATCACATAATTAAAGATCTATAACATGGTGCAAAGACTGTGAAAATATCTTTTGTGGTTCATGAGATATGATTTTTTGAAAATATTAAACTTTGATTTAGTGTAATTCGATATCTGATGATCTCACTATGACGTCACAATTTGACATAAAACTACATGTTAAGGTCTAACTATGTGTCAAGTTTTAAGGTTCTGTGAACTCTGCAACTATGTTTTTGTCTCTGGATAATTCTTATTCGGAAGAAGAAGAAGAAGAAGAAGAAGAAGAAGAAGAAGAAGAAGAAAAAAAAAAACCCGAACAATATCAATAGGTGTTCACGCCGTAGCTCGAACACCTAATAAACTGTGAACGGGTTATCACGGTGTTATCCTGTTTCAATAACGATGGATCAGTGGGTGAAGCATCAATAATGCGCCCTCTCTTGTTCCAAACGTTTGTTCTTGATAAAACTCCTTTAAGTTTTGTTATTAATCCTATCAAGACAGGGGGATATTTCCCCATAATTTGTTTTTAAATAATATGTCCTGAACGCTTTGTCCGATCACGCTTAAATTTTCTAACTTTTCCAACCATTATGTAGAACCATTTAGGTTAAAACATACTAAGGGTTTATTGTCAACTTTCAAACTGAACTGGTTATGTGACCTTTCAATGTATTCTGGGAATCCAATATGGCAGTCATTACGTTTGAATGCAATAATGTTATATTTTGTCCCCAAAACATGATTTGTTAAAGGTTTCTCCGAGTTTTTTTTGGTTAAATATATAAATTTATGACATCAATACATCCATGTATCATGGATGTTATAAAATCTGCTTTTATTGAACTTTTGGTAAAAAAAATCTTTATTTTAGGATGTGAACAATACTATTACCAAAAAAGAGGAAAAATTACCAACAAATGGGTAACCTATGAAAGTTTTCATGGCCTCATTCGATAAAATGAAGTTTCATGGAAACTACGGAGGTCTGATGAGAAAAAAAAGGTCTCTCATGAGGGGGTTAAGGCATAGTTCAATATTAACCAAGCCTATTATCAGGCTGTTTTCTCAATTTTACCAGTAATTATTTGCACTATCCATACGGCATACCAAATCAATACAAAGACCGTGAATTTAGTGCAATGATGTGACTGGCTATAAATTTAAAAAGTTGCATATAAAATTCTTTCACTCCAATATTTGTCATTGATGCTTCAGTCAGGATTCGAACCCACAACCTCCTGCTTACTAGTACAGACGTCTTAACCTCTCGAAGAACATTTGGCTGATGCTGGACCCGGAACCAGAGTACGAGTACTCTACCAACTAAGCTAACCAGCCCCTATGTTGGTGGGCGGTCCACTTATGCCAAATTATTATCTATTGCTCTATGGGGCCAGGTCAGAGGCCAAACCATATCTGACGAGTGGCAAGGGATCAAGCCCCGGTCAGATGCAAACAACCTGGGTAACGGCAGTAGCGGGGATCACACAACGTTTGTTGTTATACATTTGAAATAAAAATGGGATTCTTGTCATTTGGTAAGTGGAACACACATCACGTGCCATCCCTTTTTTCCCATATAGGACAAATCTTCCAATGTTTTGTCATCCACTTAGCAAAATATTTCACTCAGTGAAATATTCTGCTACATTTTTGCTCAAATGCATTCAATATTTGTATATTAAAATCCAAACAACATAATAAATGTTCACATTGGATGCACAAACAATTTAAATACCGGTAACTTTAATGATTTAAAAAAAACAATGCTGTGTCAAATACATGTACCATGGAAATAATCTGAACAAAGGAGGTAGGCCAACAATCAGCAGGCATAGTATTTCCTTTTTATTCAGTGAGTTTCCCCTATGGAAGTACAATTTGAGACACATTCACTTACATTATGGGGTACTGGCCGCCGCAATCTTGGTACAATGAAATGGAAGGTATGTAATAGGCTGTCGCGATTAGGAATTCATGAATATGTATGAGACGTCTGATTGGCTGAAATATCGCGAGATGGCAATTCTCGTTTGCAGAAAAAAAATCGTCAACTGGACACACGTTTTTTACGTTGTTGTACAAAGAATAAATATAATTATAGGAAGAAACTCGTTTTTTGACTGTGAAGTTACTCATGCACTGAGTATTTCACTGTGTATACAGTGCTATACACACGTTGGTGTAGTTCCACTTCTAATCTTGTGGTTGATTTGATTATTGAAAAAAATCACTTGTTTGTTTGACTTAAGGAAATACTAACTATTTCCTAAATTTCACGTTAATATTATATATGTATTTTTTATGGTTATGAAATAAAGGATTCCTCAAAAGTGTCAGTAGCACTTTAGCTGAATAAGGCCTGTGATGAAGATCTTGAGAAGACGATTAAGAAATGTTAAGATTTAAATGTGGGAAGAAAACCCACACAGATATTCTGTTGAAAACCCCACGTTATCAGGTTGGGACCGAAACCCAATCCTCTCGTTTGAGTGGAATTCGAACCCGTGTCCACGGAGGTGAAAGGCGAGTAAAGTATACCACTGCGTCAACCTGATCCCCAAACTTTCACATATTGGTTGTTTTATGTTTATATTGAATCAAACAGAGCAGTATACTTGTCAACATTCCCAGTGTTGCACCTTCCCTAAAGCACAAAGCACTTTGCATCTCGAATATTATTTATCTTGATTGTATACATACTGTTTGTTTACACTCCCAGTGTAAACACGTGACATGGTATCTACATTGTACCAGTCTACGATACATCAAATTCGTGACTAGATGGTGATTAAAAACTCAATGTTGGGTTGTTAAGTTGTATCATCCGTGTTTTTCAATATTTGTACCAGTAATTTTATTTGTGATCGGAACGTTACTATTTAACTTTAAAAAAAAATTGTTTAACCAAAAGTACAATAAAGGCAGACATAATAACATCCATGGTACTACTGATGACACAAATTTATACAATGAGCAAAAAAATGAAAACAAACTTTAAAAGTCAAGTTTTGGGGACAAAATTACCAAAGAAATTGTCCAAATATCTTTCCAATAACACTTTGTATTTGCAAAAGAACATCAACTAACTAGCATATCAACGTCTGAGATCTGGAATCGTATCGTACAATCATCATCTCAAAGTATATGAAAATTTGGTATAAAAGAAAAACTTCGTTTTCACAAGAAAATCAATTAGGCCCTAGCGCAATTATTTCATTCAAGCATATAGAATCAAACATATTGGTTTTAAACTTACGGTAAATAGCGATGTTGGTTATAATGCTGTCGCGGAGTGTAATCTGGTCAGTGAAGTGGGCTTATTGTGCCATTGGCCTCTGTCATGGCCCTTCCCAGGGCCTTGATTGCAGGTTTGCCGGTGGATGCACACAGAGGCGTAGCGTAGACATTTTCTTTGGGGAAGGGGGTGGAGCCAATTTGCCGAATGACATCAGAGTTGGGGGAGGCGCAAAATGTGTGTGTTAGTAAATTTACCGATACTTAATATGACCAGACAAATTTACTTGTTTCCCCCGCCCCACAGTTGCCTCGTGATCATTTATCATAACAAATAATTATACCATGACACAGTTGTTTAAGACCCAGACATTTACACAATTTTTTCAAGATTTTGCTTCCAACCTGTTCAGCTGTATCGAAGGAGATAGTTTTAATCAAAAATTAACAATTATAAAATTGTTCATAATGTTGAGTAAATATTGACTTTAAAAGAATTGCCCGCAAAAAATTGCCACCATGCCTCCTTGCCTTGAAAAGTCCATTTTAAAGCGACGGCGTCTTCAAACCAGAAAACCATTATTATAACGAGCAATAGCGCCCTCTGTTGACTAAACATGTCCAGTCTGTGTTGTATACATTGTAACGCCGGTGCAGCAAATTGTGTTCAGGTACATTGGTATATTTCTTGCGTTCTTTGTTTCACTTTCTCTAATCATGAACCTCGAAATGAAATTCAATGTGTAATTATGGGGTCTCGATGATGTTTTTGAACAGGTTTTTAAATTATTTTTATTATCATATGAAACTATATGTTTTTAGAAACCACAAGTAAGTTTTCTTCTTTTTTTTTTTTTTTTTTTTTAGCAGCAGTTTTTTTTCGTTTTTTTTCTTCACACAACTACCTTTTGGGGAAGAAGACAGACACTGGCCAGAGATTTATTATTGTGGAACCTGGGCTCATTCACTAATTAAGTAGTTATCACCTGAAGCCATTATTGCTTGGTTCCAGCTAACTCACGAATCCCTCCGATGTCGACAACTTATCAATCGTCTTTAATACTTAACACAATTTAAATTTATTTATGTTTTTTTTTGTTTGTTTTTTTCCCTACAAATATCTGAATGTATAGCACGTGTTTTTAGTCTATTTTACATGACACATGGCACGTGACCCTTGTTTGTCAACATTCTTGAGTTATGAGTTCAAAATTCCTGGCTACGCCCCCATGTGATGAATTCAAACGACCAATGAAAAATGCGCCTTTATGTGTCAACTATGTGACGCTGTGAAAGGGTGAGCTACCGGTATTCCTCG